>JAHKKF010535970.1:0-22195 GCA_019740295.1 Labeo calbasu
TATTATATTATATTATATTATATTATATTATATTATATTATATTATATTATATTATATTATATTATATTATATTTTTCCAAGAATATTTCAATAACAGTACCTTATTGGCTCCCTAGACAACTAAAAACAAACAAATATGTAACAAACAATAAATAACAAGCTGCAATATAACATTAATTGTGCAGGCTTTTCACTGTGAGGTTGTGTTACCACCTGAGGAGCATCTTCTTTAGAGTTTGCAATAATTTCAGGATGCTGTACAACAAAAGAGTTGTAATTGGCTACTTTATTCAGCTGAAGGCTGCACTCTAGTGATGCCAATTTCTTATCGTTAGAATATTATCAATTCCGATTCTGCTTATCAATTCCGATTCTTTTCGATTCCCAGTTTCGATTCCAATATGAATAAAAGATGATATCAAAAATATTTATTCTGTTTCTTTTTTTGCTAAACATTTAGTTGCAGCTGAATACCATGAACAAAAATCAACAGGCTACGTAAAAACAAGATTCACTTAAGAGCTGTTTGCAAAATAGAGCTGCGTGATTCTGGATAAATTGGCTTAACAAGCAGTTGCACAGGTACCTAAAGTGGCCAGGGACTGTATTTCAAAATATGTTGCATTATACTATTTTATAAAGTATTTTCTTGAGATTCTCAGTTCTAATGCATTTTTGGTCATCTGCATCTACATGTAGAAACATATAAACTCTCGGGGATTATAATTCATAAAAGTGCTACACTATATGACCTGAATACTAAGACAGGTGGTACTGACATGGAAATGACATGGGGTTTTAAACAGACAAACTCTAGGCAAGGTACTGCTGGACCGCTAACCTCTACTTGCTGAGCATACATTAGCGATGAGGTGGGAAGGTTGAGCAATTAAAGTGAAGTTAATGCATTTCACACATGCTATCTTGTGGCTGGTGAGTTCGAGGGTTTTGGCACTAGACTCTGGACAGACAGCAGTGCTGCATACTAATTCAGCAGACTACAGAGTGAGCTTATTAATGCATATCCTCTCACAGAGGCTGCAGGAAGGTTGCATTCACACATACTGTCTGCCCTTGCTTTTGTAAGGATGATATTCATATGACTAATAATATGAGGAACAATCATTTGGCAAACAAAGGAAAGGAAAGAAAAATAGACAAAAAAGCTATCTAAATTAAGAAAAAAGAAAAGGGGTAGATGTGCTAAACTTACTTGTCTTCTTAGGACCATTTGACCTATGCATTAGCTCTCCAGGAATCCAGATTTTTAGGTCTTGAAGTGACCCTCACAGTCATGTCAGCATCATATCACACAGATGCTTGCTGACGCAACCGGTGACTCACTTACTCAAACCTGTCAGTGCTATGTACATGTGCATGAATAGTGACAACATATTCTGCTGTTCACCCAACCGCATTAGCTGCAGACTGTGAAACAGCAAGAGCACAGATCTGGGTAAAGACTACAGTGCTTAAACACTGCTACTGACCTGAAAACCCCTACATAGCTTAAAAAACAACAACAACAACAACAACAAAAAAACAATGTCCGGTTTATTTACCGGAAGTATAAATGGCCAAGAGCAGGTCATCTTCACAGTCATATCAAAATCAAACTTAGGGATGATGTGAGAATGAATAACGGTGATGATATGCGGTGTGACCATCTGTAAAATAATCTTTCTAAAAATAATATCGAGCTAAAGGTTCGGCCCTTTCGTCTCAGTTAACAAAAGTGGTTATGTCTGCCGGAGATCAGAACGTAATAGCTAATCCAACCATCTGTGAGGCTGCAGTCTCATAGACCTAGTGATTTTCAAAACGAATTACAGAGATCAACAACCTGAAAGCCGCCTAAAGCGAAGAGAAAAAACAAACTGCTTTACGCAGCAAGAGACAATATCTCACGATGCCATTACTGTGCTGAAGGAACACGTTGCCTTCTATTTTTTCGTCTGCTCCATCAAGTGCTCCCAGCCATCGTATTTCACAGCCCTATAACATGTTTCAGAATAATATCAGAAGATGGTCGAGCTGTTTTTCCTGGTGTGCTGTGGTGAATCTTTTTTTCACCCACAAAACAGAATCCTAACAACGCCACTGTGCTGACCCAGAGTGTTCAGTTATTCTCTTTCTATCTCTATCTCCCCGAAATGCTACATCATAAGCTACACATGATGTCATTTACATGGAAGTGGATTGAATGTCCAGTTTGCAAGTAAATGCATCTGTGTAGAGTTTTTTTTTTTTTTTTTTTTCTTAACAGGGTAATTCACCCCAAAATTTAAATTCTGTCCTTATGTCCTTATTAACTTATGTCATTTCAAACCTGTATGACTTTCTTTCTTCTATGGAACATAATATTTTTGAAAAAAAATTTTGAAAAGGCAAAATCTAGCAAACTTCCTGTGTAGGTATCATAGAAACATTCCCTACAGAAAAGGTTGTTCCAAATTGTAGGCAACAAGATTATGCAGGTCCAAATTCAGTACTGAATACGTCCCATGAAAAAGGTCGCTGCAGTGCAAATACCATAATGCACTGTGATGAGCTAACTGTAAATACTCTATATAGTGTAGTGTGACAAGCTAAATGTAAATACTACGTATAATGCAGTGTGATAACCTAAGAAGGAAAAAAATGTGAACAAAATGGCAAATGATAACAGAAAATATAATTTAAAAAAATTAAAATTAAAATTGTGACTATAGTCATTTAGTGACTACATATGTATGAGACATGCATGAGAAACACACCGCTGTTCCCCGAGCAAAGAGGCGCCATTTAAGTGCATGGTTCACAGATCTTGAGGAAAAGTGTTCTTTTCAGTGTAGCAGATAAGATTTTAATAGATTGTAGAAAGGACACAAGTCTTGAGTAGCTTGTCCTTGGAGATATTGACCCGGGTCAATCGATATATTTGAATATTAACTACCCAGTCATAAATTCAGTTAGAATGGCAGTTTTCTTAGCCGTAAGCCATCTGAGGTGTTTTTGGACAAAGCAAGTGGCATCAATATTTCACAAGTAAATATGTCCTATTAATAGTGACAGTTTTTCCAAATGGTACTGTGACCTCAGTCTTCATAAAAGTCAATTAAGGTTTGGTGCTATATTGAATATTCAAAATAAATTAACAATGATTTTAAGAAACATTATGAAAGGTGTACTTGGCCATGCATGTATGTTTGGCCATGCATTTTCCTAAAAAAAAAAAAAAAAAACATAAATCTTTTTTGTAAAACCTTATGCTTAAGTAGATTCAAAACCCTTGTTCAACACTTTGATTGCCATCATCACTCTGAAGCATCTGTGTGCACATTTGCAACATGCACTCTTGCGGTTCAGTGCAATTTTAAATGAAGCAATTCAAGCACAATTCTGTGCAAACTAAAAATGCCTCTAGGCATGCCATACAGGAAGGCAAGCATGCACATACTTCTTGTGCTGCCATGTGGTGAAAATATTCCCCCCTAAATGTCATGGGAATTCCTTCATAAGGAAGGCTGTTGTACAATTTAATCCCCAGTGAAAATTGCAGGGGTGAAATAATGACACAAGGTACAGCAAAGACAAATAATGCTGAGCACTTGACTTCTGCACTGCTGGATTTGCTGCCGATCAAGAATTTCTCCAGCCACCACCCAGAGTCAGTGCTTCTTGCACTGAAAAAACTATGAAGTAAAACCATTTATGACATTAAATAAGATTTGCTTTTATTGACACTTTTGAAGTGCTCACTCAACCTTCTCATGTCTGATCAACAAAATGCTAGCCAGTCAAAAGTACATAAAGCAATTATAAACAACTGCCACAATTTTTTTTAGTCACTTCTGGCACTTTTTCTTAACACCAGCTACATTCATTGAGAAAGATGGGCAATGGGATCAGGGCACAGCACATGCTGTACTTAAACCTGTGTGTTCTGCATAAGCACTAACAACCAAGCCAAAACTGACAAAAATTAAGTAAACAAAAACACATTACTTCATTTAAAAGTCAAATATTAATATAAATAGTAACAGATTAAATCAAAACAATGCCTGTAAGTATTCCTTAAGTAAACACTGCTTCAAGTATTTCTTAATTAATCAAGTAAACAGTGATAAAGAAAAAAGTTATTGTTGTATGATTAAATTTAATTACATAATAGACTGTGGCCGGTCTATTAGACTGCATTTACACAGCAAGACCTAATGCATGCTTTTTTTTCTTTTTTTTTTTTTTTTGGACAGTAAATGCATACATACATACATACATACATACACAAAGACAGTGATTACGAGATGTCACAAGAGTAGTTTTTACTGCATAACTGCAAAGTGGCATGCACGGATGTATCTACAGCAGTTTGTCAGACTGACAGCATTCAAATATGCTATTTAATAATATTCACTAACACAGATTATGGAGAATGATTTGAGATATATTTTATTGCATTTTTTAGTTTATTGCATGGTCTATTATTTCTTTGAATGCTAGATTCCATCGCTATTATGTTACAGCATGTGAGAAGACTTATGGGAAATAGCCTTACTTCTTGCACTCTCCGAAATCCACATGTATTAACAACAAAAATGAAATAAGCATCAACCAGTTTAGTAGCTTTTAACCTACTGTAGCTTGTGCACTCAACAGATGGCTTACTGACCAGAACAGACGTTTGAAATGAGCGTTAAAAGAACAAGTGAATGAACACAGTAATGTCCAGACAGAAGATACCAGTGCTCTGATAAGCAAGGGTCAGCTCTGAGTGTAATCCAATCTTTCCACTTGTCCTGTTTTTAAATTACTCTCTACTTCTGCAAGGTTGATTAAATGTTGGTCAGATGTCTCATCACATTTGACAGACCGGTTACTATCTGTGAGTAGGGAAATTAATTGATTCATATCTTTTAGAGCGGTCTCCTACTGAAGCCTTCCCTTATCGGCTCTTATCAGCGGTACGAGCTGTCATTTCTTTGAATCTTTTCAATAAAGCTTTGATTTGATACTTCATTTTAGAGCTTAAATATAAGATGCAATTACTCAACTGCAGTAGCATCCACAGAAAATAATGTTTTTTTTTTTTTTTTTGTTGTTGTTTTTTTTTCTCCAGATAATAAAACATTAAAGTGCCCTGTATGAGCAGATAAGAAACATTAACAGATAAATAGAGACTCAGAAAGATGATGTAGTGTAGCTTTGTGAATTCAAAATAAACACCATGTGGTGAACTGCACACCACCTGCTGCAGTCAAAATGAGCAATGCAAAGACATAGATTAAACTAGGGTTGCAGGGTATAACCCTGCAATGTACAAGCCTCACAATATTGAAGGTGCCACAGTATTTTCCAAACACTAGTACTGTGATGCGCAGTAGTATATTTTCACATGCATCTACTCGAGCTTAACTTAGGTCTGGAGTGCATTAAATGGCCAAAAAATGTCTGCTGATGTGTCCGCACATAAACAATTTAACACAAACTGCACAAGGACCTCTCATTATGAGACCCTGGGCCACGTTCACAAAGTAGAACAGTCAGTTCTTAATATGGTTACGTTCACATACAGTTGGGGTGACAACTACAACTACATTCTATAAGCGAACACACACTGTAAGTTTTCAACACTCCCTAACCGCATTTTCAGCGAACCCCTGCTGCGTGAACGGAATTTGGCTGGACAACTATTACTTCTATTTAGCATGTGTTCTGGGTTTTTATGTGGTTTCAGTACCTTAGTCACAGGGACACATAGCCTATGTGTGTCATCACCGGAGCTGCTCCCGTCAGTTTGTAGTTTGTGCACAACTGAGATTCTCCTTACTCCACTCGTATTAAAGTTGTTGTTAGTTAATAAAGATTTAATGAACTCACGCTTTGATTGTACTCATGTTGTGTTAAATGTGATAAGACCTTTTTTAGTTGTGGACTAGCATGGACTTGACTCCTGTTGCAAACTGTGTGTCAAAAACCTCAAATGTCTTTACTCTGTTCAATTTTTTTTTTTCTTCTTAACAGAATGTGATACAGGAAATACCATGTAACTCTAACCTTAACTGCAGTGTGGCGCTGTTGATAAAATGAGCAAATACTGCCATCCTGATTTCTGGCAGTAATAAGGGAGTGAATATTGCTGAGGGGTACAACATTCATTCAGTATACTGCTGTGGCACTCAACACTGCAGGCAAATAGATTACAATTAGTTGGGTGTAATGGCCCATAAGCCCCACTCTAAAGGCTGCTGGGAAACCTGCGGGATATATACGGATGGCATGATCTGAACGACAGTGTGTGGGGGCGTCAATGAAATAGTGCTGCATACTTTAAAATTTAAATGTTCACACAATAAGTTGAGGGTCTGCAAAACACCATTGATTTCTGAAAATTTGTAATTCATTAGATTGTGGCCTTGAATGTCATTTTCCTCCATCTGTTGCCAACTTGCTGACCGAGTTAAATCACCTGCTGACAAACTAACAAACTAAAATGTGCAGTTGATGGTAATTCATTGTGTAACTGAATGCTAGGGTTGAATAATTCAAAAGTAAAATACAGCAAAAATATACAGTAAAATTTAGTTTTAAATATTCAAGGTATCTATTCCAAAAGGTTTTGGATGGTAAATAAGAATAATATTTCTATGCACTAGTATAATAACTGACAGTAATATTTGCCCATACATTTTGCCTGTATTTTATCAATTTTCATGCAGAAATTTCCATGAACATTTTTAATGATGACCTTGAGGTTTTAATTGGTTTATAGAAAATGACAGCTTTACTGATTCTTTGAAATATATCAACTCTAAAAGATATTGTGCTACTAAAATTATTTTAATTCATTAAAATTAAGCAATACCAGAGGTGTCAACCAGCGGTGTTTTAACCAAGTAAAAAAACGGCAATACAAGCATTATGATAAATGACACTGTTGTTTAGTAAATAGATGTATTAATTGCAATAGTCACTGCTACTGTAATGTCAATAATCCAGATACAGCATGTCTGCTGCCTTAGCAAGCGTTTTCAGTGCTAATTCAGAGTGGACATCAGAAACAAAGTTTCTGACACATTTTCAGGCATTGTGGATACAGAACCCCCACACCCGCACACATTTGGCCACCAGAGTAAACACCTATACAAACCACCATTACCTTGATGGATTGGGTGGTAATGGGGTTAGAGGCGCACTCAAAATGCATAAGAGGGAAAGGTCACACATCCACTGGAAATTATACATTGAGATGACTTGACTGAGCTAATACACATAAAAACCAAAGCAACGGAAAGAAACCATATACCTAACTTTCACACATTTCAATAACCAGTTACACTGTGGATTAAACTAACTAGAAAAATCAAACATCAATCAAAACAGTTTTACATTAACCCTATAAAGCCTGAAATATTAGTCAGATTTAAAAAATAAATAATAATAAAAAATGTTTGCATGTGTTTTTGTGCCAACACTTTAGTATAGGGAACAATTTTCACTATTAACAAGTTACTTATTAGCATGCCTATTATTAACATATTGGCTGTTCATTAGTACTTATAAAGCACCTATTCTGCACGACCATATTCTACATCCTTAATCCTACCCAATACCTAAACTTAACAACTACCTTACTAACTGTTAATAAGCAGCAAATTAGTTGTTTACTGAGACAAAAGCCGTAGTTAATGGTTTGTTAATAGAGAAAACTGGACCTTAAAATAAAGTGTGACCATTTTTGTTGAGTGTCATTTTTGATTCAATTTTATGCAGAGACCCAAACTGAACACAATATGCGATTTGGTGCACAAAATGCATATATCTATACCTCTATATAGTAATATATATTGTGAGGTGCAAAACAGAACGCAAAACAATGAAGATCGAGAGATGTACATGTAAACGTTCCCTAAAAGCCTGCTGTATCCATTTTAATATATATTAAAAAAATCTGTACAAATTACACAGACAAATAGTTGACATTTCTAAAACTTTCTATCCTCAAAGCCATTTTACTTGACTAAAATACATATATAACCGTGGTATATATATATATATATATATATATATATATATATAACCATTTGATCATGTTGATNTACATATATAACCATGGTATATATATATATATATATATATATATATATATATATATATAACCATTTGATCATGTTGATCATTTAGAGGCCTTAGGAAATCTGTGTGTCAAATATGATACTGTAGGATTTACAGGGTTAACAATAGAACTTATCAAAAACCAGGGATATGCATTTGTTGGTGGTGGCAAAAGTTTGTGAGACATAATTGCGGACAAAGCTAAGAGTGGAGCAGAGAATAATACCTCACACTGGGAGAAACATTTTTTTGCACAGCACGTACAAAGCACACATTGTCAACACATCTGCATTCCACAGCAGTGTCTCGGTGACGACCATATGGTCAAAAAAGACTGTTTCAGGCACAGTGCTGACACCAAAAAATAGATGATGTTAAATGCGTTAGACATTGCTTGTGCAGCCTTCCAGAGCTGCTCATAGTTATCATCTAAAGAGCCTTCAGGCAAGTGCGACGTGAATGATGACTGCCGTAGTTCATGTTCAAGATCAGGTTAAAAGAGAAATAAAGCAGAATAGTGACAAAACTGATCATTCATAAGCATAGGGTCTTGAAGTGAAAGCTCTGGATCAGAAAATATACAGTACATGCTCACATTTCCTGTTAAAATAACACATAGCTACTGTATAGATTTCAAAGACAAAATAGAACTACACCCACTTGAGTCTGGGTGCCTCTTTAAATCCCGAAGGTAATCTAAAACGCCCATTGATGAGTTTGCAGGGTGTGTAAATCTAGTTTCCCTGAGCCTTACAATCAATCTAGAAAGGACTAGCAAACAAAATTAAACACTGCAGGACAAAGACAGTATTTTACCAAACTAGAGAGAGCAGCTCCTTAGAGTGTTTAAATGCACTACTGCACGTAGACTTCAATCCAACCGAATCTGCTCCAAAAAAATAAATAAAATAAAAATAATAAATAAATTAAATTAAAAATTAAAATAATTAACTAAATAAAAATCATGATTCATGCGCAATCTAGTCTCAGCCCCAGATGGCACACTCACAGATCAGTCTGTTCAATTACTGTCTCATGCATACTGCACACAACACTGGACAGTGCTAGCAGAAAATCGACAGTTCCAACAGGACTGGTTGGCTCTACACAGGTTGCAGGACTCAGTGTGCATCACTCTTCCTGGAAACAAACTGCACCGATACAATGAGTGCTTCTGTAGTCGCTGGATAAACCTAATATCGATGAGCAGAACTGCACATTCTGTTATCAATGCTTTCTGTACAGCTAGTAACATATCTAAAAATTCCCCTCCCCTAAATGGCCCATCAAAACAAAACAAGCATGGTCAAACTGCCTCCTCTCTAAGTGGACAGTTCTTGTCCAGAATATGCTGTGATAAGGACCAGATTTTATGCCGATAGTCAAAAGTCTGGCTATGCACGTCTGTGTGCCATCCTGTTGGCAAAAATGCAGATGGCTAGACCAGAACTAAGCAAATGCACCTGGGGCAAAAAATCAAGAATGGTAGAAAACATTTAAATCACTGATACTTATAAACACAGAATAAGCAATGACGTTCAACACACAAGAATCAGTGTAGGCTTTTATGGTAATAACCAACGTTTCTTACCTTCAAAGATTGCTTTAAATCCTTGGGCACTCACTGCAAAATCCGTAGTAAACCACAGTGCCAAAATCGACCCCGAACTTACAATGGGTGATGGCAACATGAAGCCAGACAACCTGAAATGAAATTTATAAATGCAATGTAAGTGTTCATCAGTATAGTATAGCAATTTGATCCACCTTATACATTTTTAAAATGAAAAGAAATTGTAATTGTTTTGTTCATTCCTGCACTTTTCTCAAGCAGAGATCACCTTTTTTTTTTTTTTTTACGTTTTTAGTGAGCAGGACCAAATCGTCGTGGTCACCCTCAGCTGCCCTATGACTAGACTGTACTGTATCACCTTTGACAGCACCTTAGAAAATTAGATGACAATAACAACCTGGAGATAAAACTGGGGTCCTTCATAACAAAAAGCAGCCACTGTGGCTTTCAAGTGAAGGATATGATGAAAGCCAGAAGAAATAAACTGGTCTCATTCCTCAGAGATCTCAGCTAGGTAGCAGCAGTTAACTCACTCTTACACATCATCTAAAGTTCATGGAATTCTCTAAAGATGATTCAACTTTATCTCAGACCAGTGTAAAACCAGAACAGAGAACAGACTCCCTAATTCTTGTTTAAGAAACCAACTAATTTCCTAACTAGTAGTCATTTGCAAATATCAAGATTATCACAATTCACTGGAATTGTTTTATTGCTCACAGTCTTTCACTGTGTTTTCACTCTATAGCAGAAACACCCTAACACCCTAAACACCCTAACCCTAACATGGTAATATCAGTTTTTTTTTTTTAATTTAAGTTAACCAAAAAGTTAAAGTTAAAAATAGGCACATATGAGCACCATAAGTACCATGCTGCAGGCATGAATGAATGTGAATAAATTTGCTCTTGGAAAACTTTATATGAAAAGCTCTAACTTTGGGATTGTGGGACAAATCTGACCAACATTTCCAAGAGATCATCAGAATTATACACTGATAAAAATTATTCTTTGCTGAGGTAAATACTACAAAAAATTGTAATTTCTAAATGAAAAAATTATCTAAAGAATAATAATATTTTTTTTTTATTAGTACTCAATTCAAGGTTATAGAAATTAAAGCACTGAACACAATTAAATAAAATCTACTCATCTTTTAAATACTGGTGATCCCATCATGCACTGGGGCAAGAATAATAAGGGTTTTTTTGGGCGCTGTTTTCCAGCTGTATTTGGACTGTTTATCATTGCTTTTGTTGTTAGGTTAAGTAACTGGAGTTCATTTTCTACTCAAAATGACACATTCATACTCAAAAACAACCCACGGAATGTTACTGCCATTGTGAATTGTGTACCAAGTATTGAAGTCTCTGTGTTCGAGTGAGTGCCACATTACTAATTATGTAGATGTGGTCTCTACATGATATCTATTGTATTATTTACTTAGATGTTTCTGAGTAACACATATACTTCAGAAGAATGGTTTAATTCAGTGCTATATTGACTAAAATTAAAAGTATTGCCAGACAGGCTTTTGATTATGCCAAGATAAAGTTACTTAATTTCTTTGTTAAATTTACTTTACTTAATTTACTTAGATTTTACTCAGCAATAACAGTTAAGTTGTACAGAGCAGTAGCAGTAAAAATCACTTAATATGTGTTAAATAGTGCAAATAGTTACAAAGATTGTGTCAAGTAAATTCTACAAGTTATTTTTATTTTTTTATTTTTTTTCAGTATAGTGAACAACATATTTAAGGGTATTCCAGGGCCAAGTTTTATGGTGGGCCCCCTCTCAGACTGCCACAGTGAAGAGACACCTCTCAGAGGGCAAAAGGTCCTGGTACCCCAGTACCAGGACTGGAAAGAAGAGGACTTTTCATATGTCCTAATGTAGCTTCTTAGGAACTTACTATCCTTCACCCATCTTGAAACTAATTCATAAAGTTTAAGCCAGGATTGCCATAATAATCCATTAGGATGGATGTAGCAGCAATGGTTAAAAAACAAAGAGAGGCCCCAGAGATCTATCCAAATCCATTCAATAACAGACATAACCACAATACAACACTGAGTCCCTGGCCCATTAAGGTAGAGACAGCCTGTTAGGGAAGAGACAGATCCCATGCTCTGATTTTCCAGATATAACCACATTCTAAATCTACAGTAAGCAGAATATAAGACTCTTGCCAGTATCTCACAAAGCCTTTAGATTAGTCAGCAGACAATTTGCCTCGAATTGACATAGTTTTTATTTATTCAACACTTCTTTTACTGTTCTTTTCAGTTCTTTTACTGATAAAATTCCTTAGCCGGTGCCCTGAGGTAAAAGAAAGAAGGAGTCTTCTGACACTCTCACTCTCACTTTAAGTGATGAGTAACCAAAACTCTAAACATTAATTTCGTGCCACAGGTGAGAACCAGCTTTTAGCTGATTTTGCATCTGAACTCTTCATATATAAATATATATATATATATATATATTTATATAAGATGCCCCGAACACCATAGTGAAGGGAGGTTGCTGGCTGACCAAGGCAGAGCCAGAAGAACAAGGGAGCCCGGTGGAGTCAGAGGACTGATGGACCCCTTTTGGAGCTGAAAGAATGTAGAGTCTAGGAGAAGCTATGCACATGCACATCACATCTTCATTGCAATGTGTTCCCTGAGGACAGTGGATTCTTTCAGGATAATGCACCCTGCCACACTGCAAAAATTGTTCAGGAATGGTTTGAAGAACATGACAAAGAGTTCAAGGTATTGTAGATTGAGCCTCTGTGTTGGACCAACATATCTGACCCATAGAAGCCTAGATGCATCAGAGCTGTTTTGGCAGCACAAAAGGGACCTACACAAAAAAACAAACAAAAAAAAAAACTATTATTATTATTATTATTATCCCACTTCTGAAAATTTTGTCATGGTATGGGTGAACAGAAATATATATATATATTTCAGAGAGGAAATTTCAGAGAGGCTAGAAAAAGCAAGTTAGCTCTGTAGGCATAAGATATCACCCTCCCTGTAAATCCCTCTACAAATGGAAGATTTTGTAGAACAGTTTGTAAAACATCAAAGAGTTAAACAATTTGGGTTGACCTGGGGAGACCAGCCACAAAAGCATTAATCACCTCTATTGTCCTCACAAGATGTGAAAAAAAATAAAAAATAATAATAAGATTATTTTCACTCTTGAACACAGAGAAAAGTAAAACAAAACAGCTTTGGTTAAAGGGAATATTACATTTTTTTTCACACATTGAATGTATGAAAGTTCTAAAAGTGGATTATCAAAAGAAAATTGCACAGTAAGGTGTTTGTATGTGATGACTGTATTATTGAATAGAAGATATTGAACAGTGACTTGTATTATTTTATTCCAGCCACATTAATCCAAACTAAATTGTCTGAGTGCTTGCTGGCATGTACAGCCGCTAGATAATGGCTGTTTGGCTGAAGTGCTTACCTGCAGTTTCTCTGCCAATGTAATATGATTATCCAAGCATGACTTTACAAGGACTGTGTTTTCCATGAGGGTTCACAGGTCAAGAAAGTCCAGCTCATGAACTGATATTATCTCGGTCTTCCACAGTGAGGTGTCCACTGGGCATATACAGCATTTTCATCATCCTTTTTTTTTTCATGTGCAAAGACTGGTCAGTGGAAGGTTATCATGTTTTAACTAAAGAGGACTGAGCGGCTGAGCATCTGGAGATTTTATTGGAGCCCATAGCAAACGCAATCACAGTCATTCAATCACGGTCTGTGCAGATATGGTTTTGGAAGAGTCAGCCCAGAGCGCATTAGCTCAGAACGAAAAAGTGACTTGGCATAATTTCAAACTGTTAGCGATTTCTGTAAATTACACAGTATTTAACTGTAATATGAACTGTACTTTACTGTAGAACAGTTATGGTAAATATTCTCTTGGCACCATAAAAATACAGTATTTTTCTTTTATTGTAAATCCAAATACAGTAAAAAAAAATGAGTGCGAAACCTAACCAATTACAGAAAGGCTTTTTTTCCTTGGGGAAAGAAGAAAAGGAAGACGCACACACAAGAACCTTGCAGCTGCAAGCAAATTTATGTACAATATTACTACTTTTTTTACTACATATTTTATGTCATTTTCGGTTTAATTTAAAACAAAAAATAATAATAATAAATGCTGTCACTTCACAATGTACAGTTAACTCGCACTTTACGGTGTATGTCGATGGTAGAGAGCTTTTTTGGCGGATACTCATTGTAGATTGAGGAGAACTTTCTGTGCAAAACAAATATCTTTCTTTCTTTTCTTTCCTTTTTTGTAGAAAGTTTCACCATCAAAGTGTGAACATAAACAGGTGTCTGTCTTGGTTTTGACCACGTTGGTAGCAGGTGAGTTTCTGTGTTAACTTGCATGAAATCCAGCTTTTAAAGATTTAAAGCAGGTTTAAAGTTAGTCATTTCGTTGTAGTTTTTAATCGCTATGAAATCGCTTGGTGATTATGTTTCCCTTTACCCCACATATGCGTGTAAATGTACAGCATGCATTTAATGCTAACGTTAGCATAAAACATGAAATGTTCATCTGCAAACACTGTGACGTCTCTTTGGAGACATTATATGCATGTATTAATCAAAAACGTGGCGAACTTCAGGTTTTCGTGTACAGTGCCTGAATGCTCATGCACATTTGTAAGCCTCTCTGCACTTCAGTCGCACATGTACCGCAAGCATGGAAAGGCCGCAAAACTAACGAACTGATCTGAACACCATCTGAATTTTAGATGCAGCATGGAAGGCTGTACATTCGTGTTGACTAAATTCTTCAGCCTTTGTGAACACTGAACACCTAAGATGGCACATTCAAGATTGTAAAAATTATGTCCAGTTTGTAACTGTACAAAGTATTTTAGAGTGAATTCATATTTTTCAGCATACCTTAGTAGGAAGGATTAATGTGATTTTGAGAAATCTGTGTAGATAATAATGTTACTGAGCTTTCTGCTGCTGTGCCAGATGCGAATACTGATGCAGCTGTCCTGTTGTTGGTGGGGTCACAACAACTCCAGCAGATGCAAAGACCAGACTTTCACTTCCTTCTACCCTGATCATGTTTGGTAAGATCTTTTAGTACATGATTCAGTGATGTTAAAGGGATGTTTTTTTAAAAAAATAACCCTTTTGTCACAATTTATTCATGGCTCTCTATGTCTAACTTTCTACCTAGTATTTCTCAAAAAAATTTTGAATAACAAGGGTAAGTAAATGATGACAGAATTGTAATTTTTGGGTGAACAATCTCTTTGAACTAATGAGAAAGGCTCCAACAGCTACATATTTTTACTGACACCATAATCAAATGTGAAAGGTTTGTTGTTGTTGTTGTAAAGTTCACTATAAAAAACATGAACACAATATATATATATATATATATATATATATATATATATTTTTTTTTTTTTTTAATATGATATTTCATTCTACACAGCAAAAAATGGATGCTGGCGATTGAAGGCAAAGTCTTCTTTCCTATAATTGACCTACGAGATACGTCCTCTGCATTTGCTGTTCTCTTCGTTTATGTGCTTAACATCAAGTACCAAGTGGAAGCCACTACTTGTTGTTCATATCTTCAGTATGCTGTAATATTAAGTAAACATTAAGGGGGGAAAAAGAATAGTGAATAGTCTCCTAACTCCTGAGTACTGCTCCTTTTTAAACTTAAAATTCCTGTCTGATTTTAGCTTTAGCTATATACTGTTAAAACTGATCAAACCCTAACACTCTAAAGTAAGAGGTATGGTAGCAAGAATTAAGTTAAACCCAATTATAAACCAACTTCCACAGACCTGGGCTGCATTTCCCAAAAGCACTGTGAGACTAAGTAGATTGTAGACGCATTGCCACCAATAGTCTCTATGATCAACTTACCTTACAACGCTTTTGTGAAACACAGCCCTGTTCTGTCAAATCAAGTTGTCTTCAATTTGGTTGCATGACTCTGAGTGACAATACTGGGAAATTTTCACCAGTTAAATTGGTGGTGTGGAGTATGTCTGTGCTGGTCCACCAGCTGACTAGCAACAAACCAGCACTAAAGAATATAACCCAGCTCTGACCAGCTAGAAATTCAAGTCTAAAGTTGTTTAAAAACTCTGACGTCAGGCACATTCTAGAATAAACCTGCTCCTGAATTACTTTATGAACTTCTGCAACCCCCTAGACTAGTTTGATCTTAACTTTAGTTATATTGTACTGTACAGAAATAAGCTGTACAGTAATGAATCCACCTTGAAATGACCCACTGTGTTTTGCTGTGCTCTTTTGAAATAAGAGGTACGTAATTGCTCTAGTGAACATCGTTTGAAAGATTATTGGCCCTAACCTTCACAGACTGTGCTATTATGAATGTAGAGAATGAGGGGGAAAGATATCACTGTGATACAATCATACCATTGGGGATTCTGAAGGACAAAGCTGTGCCTTTGAACAGACATTCAATCAGAAAAACAATGTAGCTGGCGAGGTCACCAAAACTTGACTGCTCACAATGAACGTATGAGGATTTGGGTTCAAAGAAAGAAAAGTGATGCTTCAGATGTCTGAGATGAGTGTAAACTAAAATCTTTTGTCTCTGTGCTCTTTTGAAATTCGCAATGCGGTTCTCATAGTCAGTTTCATAAGGCCATGTTCTTGTTTTAAAGTTCTATGAATGTTGCTCTCAGCAGCACCAAATTTCCTTCTACTGTACCTGAAGTAAATTCTCTCAAAAGTAACTAAGATGCAATTTACAGCAGTGTGTTGACACATACAGTATATCAATCAAAAGTATTAGATTTTTTTGTGGTCACAGATTTTTATTTTCTCTTTTGAAAAAAAAAAGAACAGAAATCATTCTATCTTTTAATCAGAAAAAGAAATTTCATGTCTAAGGCCATGATGTATTTGTGTTATTTTACCGTAGAGAATGGCAAAATATATATCAAATATACTTATTACACTAGTTAAATTTATTTATTTAGATGAAGAATATTTTCTTAATATTAAAACACAGCCACTAAAAACATAGCCAGTACTTACATATAGATGGTGCAATGATTTGTACACATCAGGGTAACTAAAATAATGCAATAACTTTTAACTAAATAAAAAAATAAAACAATAAAAAAATAAAAAAAAAACATCAACAAAACATCCTTATGTAAATTACCAAAATGACCATAATAAAAACAACAAAACTATTAGATGAGAACTGAACTGAGCTGGATAATGACATCGCTGTTTTCTGCAGGGCTCCTTTACAGCTAAACTGAACTACTTTCATAATTTATGATCTTTACACAGTTATTGAGTGGAACTGAATCAACATTGAACTGACCTCAGCTGAACAATGACACTATTGTAATTTTTTAGATCTGCTTTACAGCAGAATTGATCTCTGTTTGTAAAATTGAATCATTTTCCTGTTTGTCCTTGTAAAGCTGCTTTGAAACTATATGTAATGTATAAAGTGCTATCTATAAAGGTAACTTGAAAAGATATGTATTATGAAATTCTATATGCAAACAAATAAAAAAATAAAATTTCATGCTGCTTAATATCCATAATTCATTAATTCAAAATGTATGTAGCAGACAGTGGGTTTTAGTTTAAAGCAAATTTCAACTGTCACATTGTTTTATCCTATTTATTTTTTATTTCTCTCTTTTTTTCACTACCTCCATATTACATTTGTCATAAGCTCGAGGGTACCTTTGACTCATGTAATTTTAGAATTAATGTTTTTGTTTTGTTTTTTTCCACAAGGAAGACTCATTCCCTGAACTGAACCCTTCCAAAAATAGTCTACACAGAGTGAATCATGAATTGGCCACCAGGTGAAACATTCATCATCCTGTAAAAGGGTGAGCACACCACTGGTGACCACCACTGGTGTAGTCACAATATATTGGTATATCCATCACATGGCTCGGCAAGCCCTAGCTCTCCTTGAGTTGCAGTACAAGTGCATCAATCATGAAGCGGCAACTCTCTTGGTCTGCTATAGAATAGAATTCCTGACAGAGCTCCATTCTACAGGCCCACAACATTTTTTTTCAACAGCATTCTTCTCCTGATTCTTCTGACAACCTAAGTAGTACTCAAATATACTTAAATTGTGTAGCCTGGGAGCCACTGTTAGAAAAGTGTTGTGGTGATAGCTCCTATACCATATTCATCATTATCTTACTGTATTTGTTAGTTAGGGACCAAGCTCCGTAACCCCAACTGTAACTGTTGGCGTTCTTTTGTATTATTCTTCCCAAATTGGAGTCTGACATGACAGCCACTTCAACTATATAGGAAATTGACGAAATTTAGTACACTGTTTAGGATCCTGAATAGTAATCTGACCAACTCTGGGGTCTCTAGGACCCCAGAGAAAGAAAAAAAAAAAAATTTGACTATAACCTTGGCCTAGAAATTAAATCCTGTTCCTTATGCTGATAACATCCTACATTAGGACTCTGCCCATTACAGTAGTCACCATTTTGGAATGTACTGTATTCTGTTTTCACTATTACTCCTTAAAAAATTGCCAAAAATTAGCTCAGATGATCACTGGACTGACACGAGAAGAATTTTGATATTCATCTTTGTCTAAATGTTATGATGACATAAAGTTACAATGTCAACCCAAAACTGAATAAGGTTGAGGCTGCATCAAAATATACATACAAGCACAGAAAATTAAACTGTATAAGTGAAGTAATTAAATGATCTACAGGACATATGATAATGTTTGTTATATAATGATTACTGTAAATAAATAAATAATAAACAACCCAGTGACTAATCTAAGCTCTAAGCTCTATGTAGCCTGATTTCTATCTTGTAAATTCCTTTGCCACTGTGTAAAAACATATTATATAACTACTGAGAAATTCAGATCAATTTCACTGAACATCTTTAGTTCATACAACTAAAGTGCTGTATACTGTGGGAAATGCTTTTATTTGGATTTATCACTCAATTTTGTGTTAATTTGTCTGTTTTGGTCCTTAAAACCTCAACATTTGTTGTATATATCTTTCCTGGTAAATGCAACATAAGCAAAAACTGAATATGAAATAAATATTACAAATAAATGGTTTAACTAAAGTTACACACCCCACTGCAAGCAACTCAGAGTGGCGTGACAAAGCTACAACACTGACATTGAACAGAACTGTTGACACTGCATTAATCGACATGACCACCTGACAGCTCTGTTTATTTTAAGGGGAGCATGAATTGCAGTGTAAAATGACAATCAAATTGTTAAACTCCCGACTGTGGTTGTTGTGGTGGCCAGAGCGCAAAAAAAAAAAAAAAAAGACTTATCACTGATTTACAGAATGTAACTGTAAACCAAACGTATTGGCACCTAAACTCTTGCAGATCAATGATCCCAATCATCCTTTTGCAACGATTCACCATTTATTGTTTGTTATTATTATTTGTTTTTATCTTAGTCAACCATTCCAAAACTTTTTTCCCAAAACATTATTCTAAATGTGAGTTTGGAATCGCCTTTAGAAGACACATGACTTTATATAGGTCTTTGTGGAGAAAAGCATCTTTTACAGCAGTTTTGCACCAGTGAAAGATCTGGAGGGATAGAAGTGCTAGATGCTTCCTGATAAATTACTGTACATAACACCTTACAGCATTACATAAGTTATGAAGTAAACATTGCACTGGATGTATAACTGTAAAAACAAAACTGGTTTATTGTGTGATTTGTCTTTTATGCAAACATCTATTCTCAATTTTAGCTGGACTTTTGTCTATTGGCATGAAGTCGCTTATTCTGTTAAAGCTGCTTAATTTTTCCAGTAACATTTTCTAGGGTCTCATGATATTTCACATGCAGCTTTACTGTGAAGCAAGTTGAAGGTATAAACATTCTCCTCTGTCATATATGGAATATGAAAAACCCAATTTATACTTTTTAATGTTGTGTATAAATAAATAGATTAAAAAATATTATTCAGACCACACTCCCCCGTGTGGCATTTTATGTCTCATTTATAGCAGAAAATGTATTAAAATGTGTCTGTTAAAGGGGTCATCAGATGCCCATTTTCCACAAGTTGATATGATTCTTTAGGGTCTTAATGAAAAGTCTCTAATATACTTTGATTAAAAATTCTCAATGGTTTTGTAAAACAACACCCTTATACCTTGCCAAAATGAGCTCTGCAAAAATCATCTTATTCTAAGGGGTTGTTCCTTTAAATGCACATGAGCTCTGCTCGCCCCGCCCCTCTCTTCTCTATGTGGAATGACAAGTTTGTTTACTTTAGCCGCCTTTAGCCGCTAAACTTCCTAACTACCACGTTATAACGCTTATACTCACTTCTGCTGTAAGTGAAGCTGGATCATGAATGATTTGCGCGAACATAGACGGATATATGTAGATCGGCAGGCGCATTATCTTCACAAACAAACGTAATATACTGCATCTTCAGCTGCTCAGATGTCGGGAGTAAACAACGACCACTATGTTCATTATTACACCCAGCAACAGGACACCTCAATTGCTCAATCAGAGATATTCTTGTCTAGCTTACATCCCTGCTCCAGCATCGAAACAAAAGAGGGCGGACTGTTACAGCTGATCTGAGGTAAAACACTCATGTCAATCAACTATCGTGGGAGCGGCCTTTGTCGGTGTGACAGAACTGGCTGAGAACGGCTCGATTTGAAAATGGGAATATTATTTTTACAGATTAATTAGAAACCACTGCATGGTTTTTTATCATTATAGGGTAGATTTGTACATACACTGGCAACACACATTAATGTCCAAACAACATGAAAAAGTGAACTTAGCATCCGATGACCCCTTTAAAATATTACATACAAAACACTTTTGATGATCCTTAAACCATTTGGGAGTATGTTTTGTGGACTAAAGAGATGAAGATAGAACTGTGAATACTGCTCTATACCAGAATATCCTAAAGGAAAATGTGTCCAGTCTGTAAATTGAAGCGCAGCTAGATTATGCAACGAGATAACAATCCAAAGCATACTGAAGGAGTTTCCAATCTCTGAAAGGCTGGGAAAAAATAAAATGAAATAAATAAATTAATTATTATTTTTAATTAATGTTGTACTCAGTTTGAAGATCTAAAATCTACCAAGTATGAAATGCACACAAAAACAAAAGGGGAAAAAAAAAAAAAAACATTTTAAGCATCAGTGTTGGGGAAAGCTCCTTTTAAAAGTAATACATTACAATATTGTGTTACTCCCTAAAAAAGTAACTAATTGTGTTACTTACTTTTAACGTAAAGTAATGTGCTACATTACTTTTACATTACTTATTAAATCTGGGCAGGATTTGCTTATTTGTTTAAAAATTAAAAAAGTTATATTTTAGCAAATGTAAAAGCCTTTTCACACCTAAAGGTGAACTGAATAAGCCTCAGGCTGAAGGAAAAGTAAATTCACATCTGTACAGTACAACACAGGAGAATAATGTTCAACACACTTAAGCAATAAAAAAACAATGACGCACAAATTATAGTTTATCTAAAGTCATTTTGGCCTAATAGTATGGTTGAACAGGATTATCAAAGGTCAGCAGCAAAGAAAATGAGACTAAATACATAAAGGCTATTTGTGTTATTTTACATATTTAATTATTGCAGGTTTGCATTATATTCTGAGTTTGCATTTCACTGTTTTACTTAATTATGATGAATACTGAATCTTTTTTTTTTTTTTTTTTTTTTGTGAGTGAGATGAATTAATGCATATTCACATTTAGTCTAAAACTACAGTAACATCATGTTTGCACAGTGTACACAACTCTGCACTTATTCCTGATTTCTCTCAGCATGGGGACAGAAGACTTGTCAGTCAGTAAACAGGAAAACAAGGTAACTGGCGTTACTTATTTGAAAAAGTAAATCAGATATTTTCTTGTAAATTAAAAAGTAATGCATTGCTTTACTAGTTACTTGAAAAAAGTAATCTGATTAGGTAACTTGTAATGTGTTACCTGCAACACTGTTAAGCAAAATTTAACTGTAAATTACTAGCTGTAGACAAACTCCATTTTCAAAGAAAAATGAAAAAAATTTATTCATCATTTTACAGACTGTACTTACAACTGAGGACCTCACACTATGCCTTATCAGAGGTGGGTAGTAACGAATTACATTTACTTCGTTACATTTACTTGAGTAAATTTTTGGGGTAACTAGTACTTTTAGAGTATATTTAAAGATAGGTACTTTTACTTTTACTCAAGTACATTTTTAGTGAAAAAACTTTACTTTTACTTCGCTACATTTGATGGCGTTCCTCCGTTACTGACAAAGTTGTAATAAATATTAGATATCTAAAATAATAATTCGTTTATGTGACTTGATCTGAAGTCTCGCGAGACGTTGGAGAGGCTGCTTCGCGAGAGTCTGCTACGAATCTCCTGCTTAAGTTCAGCGCGCGTTTAGAAAGATGATGGCTGAAGCAGAGGATGACGTGTGTGAGCTATCGGGG
>JAHKKF010535971.1:0-28585 GCA_019740295.1 Labeo calbasu
TTTTTTTTTTTCTGAAATACTGTGTTGTGTATTTACATTTTGTTACATTTTGATAAATACATTCTGGTAAATAATTTGTCTGGTAAATATTCCTTAAAAATAATTTTTTAATAATTTTAGTATTGGTAGTAGTACCATTAGTAATCATTACTTTACCTCATATCTCATTTTTGTCACCGTTTCTTTAAGTTAAACCAACTTTTATTATAACGGGTTGCTGTGAAGTTTCTGTTTGTAAATGATATGACGATAGATTTTCTCACAAGAAATGGTAAAATGCTCATAAAGTGACTCTCAGAGAAGTCCAAAAGATTGTTTATGTGTTATATACACATACATTGAGGCAGCAGAGGCTGAAAACACTGCAAGCTCAACGCTATCACATGACCAATTCGTATGTATTTTACGAGGTGGCTAATTCGTACGAATTTGTACGACCTCACTCGTACGACCTCACTCATACGGTTTTGTACAATTTGTCTAAACCCCAGTGATGGGTAGGTTTAGGGGCGGGGTTAGATGTAGGTCATTTGTACAAATTCATACAAATTGCGCAACTCGTAAAATACGTACGATTTAGCAAAAATTCTTATGAAGTGAGGTTGTACGACGAATTTGTACGAATTAGCCACCTCGTAAAATATGTACGAACTGCTGTGAGATCAGACTGGTGAGCCTCAAGTGCGCTTCAGTATGTGTGTAGTAAACGAAACCACACGTCTGTGCCATTCATTCACACAGAACATGCAGGATTCATATTTAAATAGTCTCTTAATATTCACAGACGTATTAAGTGTACTGACCTAGTTTTGATTTATTCATCCAAAATTCAGGAAATTCCGTGACATTCCATGTTATTCAGTAAATTCTATTTTTATGACTATAAGACTCTAGGTTAAAGTTTTTAAAAAATGGCTTCTCAGTTTTCAAACAAAAACCCTAATGAAATTAGAGGAACACTTGACGTGCCCTTGAGTCTTGTAAACACGTGCTTGTTTCTAATTTGCTGGACTTTGCTGACAACACCCATAAAGAAAGTGTTTGTCTGACGTCTGATACCTCGTATAACCTCACCTCAGGATGGCTTAAAGATTTGGCTATTGACCAACTGATTGCCGCATATAGCAAACAGACACGTCTCTTTGGGCTTCTCATAGACGTTCTCATAGCGGTTTTCTATATAAAAAGCAAAGGTAAAAGCACCGCTTGTGTGCCAGATTCTGTGGAATGTGTTTCTGTCATAACCTGCTCTAGGGAAGAATAGTTGCATCATTGCTCAAGGCAGCCAATGACTGGGACAACACACTCAGAATGCTGTAGGCATCTCCTGCAAGTTTCTCACACTTGTTTTGGATGTAAAACGAAGAGTTGTGAATTTTCATACAAGAGGTAGTCAATATACAGTACCTTTGGGTCATTTCATCTAAACATACAATACATTGTACAAACTGTCATGAATTTCAGAGTAATACACTTGCATTAAGGCTTAATATATAAAGATAAAATAACAACAATAATAACACATGTGCAAGTACATGTGTTAAGAGGTCAAGGCTTGACAAAAAAAATCTGTATTTAAATTCAGAATTCAGCAAACTCAATAAATATTACAAAATATAATCTATTAAAATAAAATGAAATAAATATAACTTAAATAGTGAACAGTTATTATTATTAATAATAATTAAATATTATTATTATTTATTATTAATTAGTTTAATTTGAATATCTAAAACAACAGTTTAAAACTTCCTTTTTTGACGTCAGTGACGTTAGCTGACTGTTATGTTACAGCAGTCGCAATAGTGTAAGGTTTAGATAAACAAAGATTTCGAAGTGCGATTATATTAAATAAACAAAACCTAATTATTTAAACAACCTCTGTATAACTTACAAGTTTTAATGCCACAAAACTGGACAAATGCAAATCCTACATTTCCTCCGCAACACATTGTATCAACCTGGAGCAAACCTGACTTTGCTGAGCATGTTAATTAAAATTTGACATGTTAAAACTATCAACATGTTTATACCTTAACATGTCTAGTTTAATTGCACAGATATTTGTGGGTAACTGTGTTGCAATCTTGAGTACTGAGGTTTGTTGCTGCCACAGTAACACTACTGTATTGTGAACTGTTATGAACAGGTTTGTGAGCTGGAATCCTGTTTGTCCTGAATGCAAACTCTCTTATCTCTCCTTTCTGTTATTTTGTATAAAAGGAAGGACTTGACCTGGATGTATCACTCACTTTAGTTGTACACGCTCACAATTACTGTTAAACGCTGCTCTGCTCCCAAGACAAGCAGGGCAACACAGATCAGGTGTCTAAGGCTGTGATCTGATCTCATTTGGCCTGTAGAGAGTCAGAGCCGAAGTCTTTAGCACTTATTTACACTAATCAGCGTTCCTGTCAGCCAGAAGAATCCGGATGGCACTGGAGGTCTGGGATGAGAGCAGATCTGACAGGCAGTGTGTCTGTGATGTGATGTCTTCACTTGTGCCTGCAGTCTCATAAAGAGTGTGTGTCAGCTTGTGGAGTGGATGGCAGTCAATCCTTTGTTGATCTTTGTTAAAGCATTGGACTTTCCATGTTTTCACATTCACATTTTGGTAATGTCATTTATAGGGAAAACAACACCTTAAAAATTCTTATTTTATGGCCACAATGTTACTTATGCATAATAATAATAATAATAATAATAATAATAATAATAATAATAATAATGATGTGGATGATGATGATTATTACTACTACTACTACTACTTCTGCTGCTGCTGCTACTACTATTTAATATTTTTTATTAGTAGTATAATAGTGTTATTAGTAGTATACTCATATAATATCATTAGTATTACCAAATATACTACTATTACTACTACTAATGATAATTGTTTAAATAATAATAATAATGTTTAGTATTAGTATAGTTAGTATTATCAAATATACTACTACTACTACTGATAATTGTTCAAATAATAATAATAATAATGTTATTGTTCTTAATCTTATTCTTAGTATAATACTAGTATAGTAGTATACTAGTACTAGTATAGTACTTAGTAGTTCTAGTATAGTTAGTATTATTAGTATGATCAAATATACTACTACTACTAATGATAATTGGTAAAATAATAATAATAATAATAATAATAATTATTATTATTATTATTTTAACAATTATCATTAATACTTTACTACTAATACTACTGATATTACTGTTTTATTATTCTTATTATTAGTAGTAGTATACTTGTATGTAAACAATATTAATAATAATAGTTATTATTCTTATTATTAGTATTAGTATTAATGTAGTTCGTATTATTAGTATTATCAAATATAACACTACTAATGATAATTGTATAAATAATAATAATAATAATGTTTTGCATTAGTATAGTTAGTAATATTAGTATTATCAAATATACTACTATTAATGATAATTGTATAAAT
This sequence comes from Labeo calbasu, assembly GCA_019740295.1. NCBI lineage: Eukaryota > Metazoa > Chordata > Actinopteri > Cypriniformes > Cyprinidae > Labeo > Labeo calbasu. Next base: position 3,459 of record JAHKKF010535971.1, read on the forward strand.
AATGATAATAATGTTTAGTATTAGTATAGGTAGTATTATTACTATTATCAAATATACTACTACTAATGATAATTGTTCAAATAATAATAATAATAATAATAATAATAATGTTTAGTATTAGTATAGTTAGTATTATTAGTATTATCAAATATACTACTACTAATGATAATTGTTTAAATAATAATAATAATGTTTAGTATTAGTATAGTTAGTATTATTAGCATTATCAAATATACTATTACTAATGATAATTGTTTAAATAATAATAATAATGTTATTGTTATTAGTCTTATTCTTATTAGTATTAGTATAGTTAGTATGAGTATTATCAAATATACTACTACTACTACTACTATAATGATAATTGTTTAATATAATAATAATAATAATAATGTTTAGTATTAGTATGAGTATAGTTAGCGTTTTTAGTATTATCAAATATACTAATACTACTGCTACTAATGATAATTGTTTAAAAAACAAAAATGGAGTTTGTTTTATAATATTATTTTATTTAACAAGAGAATATTTGTTATTATTATTATTATTATGTTTATAATTATAATTATTATATTTTATAATAATAGTAATACTAATGAAACTACTATATTATTAGTATCTGTATTATTATTTTTATTATTATTACTCTATTTTATAATACTAATGATGCTAATAATAATACTACTACTATAATATTATTGTGTTGTTATTATTATTAGTAGTATATATATTATTGTAGTAATAGTTAAAGTTATATTAGTAGTAGTAGTATATAATAATAATAATTGATTTTACTATTATTATTTTGATTAGTAGTTTTAGTTGTAGTAGTTAGTATTAAAAGTATTATAAAATTATATTACTGCTGCTAATAATAATTGTTTAAAAAGAGTTTAATGTTAATATTGTTATTTAACAGTGACACATTAAAAGCATTTATTTGTCAGAAACTGTTAGAGTCACAAAATTAAAGAAGTTTTAGTCACCTAAAATATTACAACATCAAGTGTATTAATGGTTATTCTAAAGAAAGCAATTTTTTCTGCCATTTTGGCAAGAATTTTCAAGTCATTTTCTTCTACTGAAATACCACTAATGTGATGTTTCTGTAGAATTTGCCCCACAGCGTTTGTGCTTTTACAAGGCCCTTCGTTTCTGCCAAGAACATAGACGGGTTGTTCTGCTGTTTGACATATTCATGGCAATTGAGAGCTGTTGTCATTTTTTTTGTACTTGAATTTCCCACGTAAGTCGTGCACTGCGCAGTGCAGTTATCCAGCGCTAATAAGCCAAATGTCAGCTTTGATGAGTGTTATATAAATTCATTAGCAACACAAGCACTTCACAACACACAACCCCTGAGATAAACGGATCATAAACACTTTCATTCAGCTGAGGACCATTTGTTTTCATAAGTCTTCAAATTATGTTTCTATTGTACAGTGGTTTTAGATCTAAACTTAATGTTTGCATTATCATTCTTCCAGAAAGCCAATCCTTTTGAGTGTTTACTTTGATCGCAATGAATGCTGAGCAGGGCAGGTTCATGCAGGCAGAATGAGGTGGAGTTTTACTGGCAGATGTGTGTTAGTGACACAACAGCAACCTCATACCTCACAGCCTGCTGCCACAGCACATTCCGGAATTCACAACAAACATATCAAATGCAACCAATGTGTTGATGAATGTGCACTTTACTGAATGATTAACCTGTCACACATTAAGATCTGTCACACATCTGGTTTCACTGTTTATTTTATTTTATATTTAATTTTAAACATTATATAGATATATTACATTAAAATGAAAAATAAAATAACAATATTATTTTTAAAATATCAATAACAATTAGGGTTTCAAAAGAGCAGACAATTTTCTGAGACTTTATGATATTTTATGAAAGTTTCCAAAAATGTGCTGGAAATTTTCCACCCCTTTGCAGCCCTAATTAAAATATTAATCAAAAAGTTTGAAAAATACTGTATTATTATTGCCTGTAACTCAAAAACATGACACTGTAAGTATAATATATATTTCAATCTTGTGGTGAAGTGGTTCTTGTCCAAGAAATATAATTTTGCTGCAGAAGCTTTATCACTATTTTTTATAAACATTATAATGATATGTTAATTCAGTACATACTAATTATACAGTCAACATTCACAGTTAATACTTAATTATGACCAAGACTAATTTGCTTACACAGCAAGGCTTTAATTTACAATAACAACTCCAGCTAAATATTGGAGTTTCCCACATGTACACTAATTACAGTACAACATTGTGGCAATATTCTTGTGCTGTCAGCTTGTAAATACAGTCTTGGACTCAAAAAGATTGTGATTTCCACTTTAATTAACATTATAAATCTTATTTTAAAAAGTCTTTAATTATTATATTTTTACTTTTCAGTATTTAAGTAATTGAAGTTTATCCTAGATCAGCCTACATTAGGGTAATTTTATTAATGTTTTATAAATAAAACCTTTTTCTTTTTATATTTTATATTTTCATTTTAGTTAAAGTTTTAGTAAAATGTTTTTGCCATTTTTAGTATTTTTTAAGTTGGCTATATAATTTTTTTAAATTCTATTTAAGTTTTAGTGATTTTAGTACATCAAGCAAAACTAAATTAAGCCATATTTTTTAATGTGCGTAATATATATTTATTGTATTTATTATGTATAATGGGGTTGACCGTTTATCGTCTTTAACAATATGAAGCATTTTTATTGTTATTGGTATCGGTAATTTTCAAAACCGATTTGCCGATAAAATAATTTAAAAGCAGTTAAAGAAAGTTTTTTGTCGTAGCCTTTGCTATTCTTAATTGTGACATTCATTTTCATTTTTACACCTGACATATATATCCGTATTGGCCTCTACGATCATCCGCGCCAATATTAAGCATTTGTATGGTTATCAGTATCGATCATTTTCAAAACCGATTTGCCGATAAAATAATTAAAAGCTTTTAAAGAAAGTTTTTTTGTCAGAGCACTTGTTATTCTTAATTTTGACATTAATTTTCATTTTTACACCAGACATATACAGTATATCAGTTCAAAATATCAGTTATCGGTCTACTTGATCTGTAAGAATTGATATCTGCGTCAGCCCTGAAAAACATATATCGGTCGACCCGTAATGTATACTTGATATTTATTAAAATTTTATGTCACTCAGAGCCACTGATTAATTAGCATTTAAAACAAAATGCACATAAAATTAATATGCATTAGATTAATTGCTGCTTATTCAGATGTGAAAACCTACATTTTCCTTGTAAAATTTCTCAGAATGTATATCATAATTATTAACGCATTAGTTTGTTTTAAAGGCATATGCAATATTTTGGGTACCTTTTCTATCATAAATTTGGTCTCATTCTGTAAGATGTAATTATCTTACCTGATGACATTTAAAATAATATGTTTTTGCAAATGCAATTTTGTAAATGTTGATTCATCGCTGATTGATGATTTTAGTTATGTTTTAGTTATAGCTGATGTTTCAGTTTGCTTGGAAGAAACAGTGTTTTGTGTTATCAGGAAAACAGCAACACTAACTAATATGCTCCTAGTTTATGTCTTTACTAAAGTAGCCTAATGACGGGAAATTTAAATGCAATGTTTCCTGTAGACAGCAACGTTAGCCTCAAGAAATTTGCCCAAAATTGCCAGATGCTTTGAAGTGTTTAAAAAAGCGTGTGCAATATTGCTTTCCAATTGTCAAGTCTAATCTCTTTTCCCATAAATCTTCAGTGTGCTTCAGTGTGAGCCGCCCAGGCCTCAGAGGTGTGGCCATAATAAGCAGATTAGGGTGTTGATAGTAGAAGCCAAAGGCATGAAGCGGCGGAGCGGCTGAGCTTGATGTGACCTCAGGGGACAGAGGTGCATTTCTGGAGTTCAGCCTACATGTACAGTCATATGAGTACATGGCTAGAAGGCACGTTACAATACCGACACACCTCCAGTGAGGCGATTGTTTGCTTTTATAATACTCTGTTTGATCCTTCTCTGAATTAAAAAAGGCTGGCGTGTTATGTCCATAATAGCTATTTTAATTGTGGTAAAAAAAGTCTTTAGATGTCTCAGAATTGCTGTATTTCGTGTGTGCTGATGTGTGTTTTTCCAGCACAGGCAGGGTACTCAGTGACATCACCACTTTAACCGCAGTGACATCATCAACAACATTGAGATTTGTTCAATTACTTGCTGTCGCGGCTGATGTCAGGGGTTACTGTACATCATGAGGTTGTGCGTTAAGTAATGCCTGAACTGATGACCTCAGTATCACAACATCATTGTTGAAACTCAAATGTGGTGTCACATTTCTTCCTCTTCGAGAATAGTCCATTGTACAGCGTAAAGCAATGCTGGAGTACTGCTGGTCGAAAATAAAGCTATTCTGTTTTAACAATTATGCAGGCTAGTCAAACATTTAGAAACATTAAAGGGTTAGTTCACCCAAAAATGAAAATTCTGTAATTTTTTACTAAAATAGTCTGGACTATATTAACGATGAGTTAATTGAGTCTTGAATGTGGTAGTTGCGTTGCTGTCTGTGCAGGGTCAAAAAGCACTAATTTCATCAAAAATATCTTAATTTGTGTTCTGAAGATGAACAAAGGTCTTACGGGTTTGGAACGACATGATTAGTAATTAATAACACTATCCCTTTAAGATATTTTAATGCCTAATTAAATGTAATGCTTTATTTTAATGCTTACCAAGGCTGTATTTATTTGATATTTGAACTGTAGTTTTGTGAAACAGTATTACAATTTAAAATAATTTTTTTTTAAAAGTGTAATGTCCACCAAAGTGTTTTTTCCAGAGGCTGGCGTATTTTTTTAATTGTTCTCAATGGAAGCGCCGCATTTTTTAAAATGGCAGGAGCATGCTAAGCGCTAAGCATCTTTTCGTGCTGAGCACTGAACGTTCTGGTGTTTTTTTCTAGTCAGCTAACCAATCAGAGTGGAGGAGGGGCGGGACTAAAACCAATCACGCTGCTTGTACTACGACTAAACAACATCGGAGAAGTTAATATTGCTCGTCTCCAAGTATTTATGTCTTTACCAGATGGAAATGCCAGACTACCATATTATTGTTATAAAAAATAATGTTTGGAGAAACATTTTATTCGTGACGCGTCTGCCATGTTACTACAGCATATTTCATATCATAGCAACCACAACATCTTAACAGAAAAAAAACGCTGCGCTCACAAGAGCTCACAGCTGGGTGATTTCAGCAGAGCACCTGGTGTGGTGGACATGCAGCCTTATTCTTGTGATGCAAAGCTGAATTTATTAGTAGCCAATATTGCGGCTGGGGGGTGAAAACTTTTGAACAGAATAGACATTTTTCTTATTTTGCCTAAATATCAGGTTTTCATTTAGTACTGCCCTTCAGAGGCTACAGAAGGTAGTTAGATGTTTCAAAGCAGACGAAGTAAGTTACATTTGCCCTGATCGTCAAATTCAAAAAGTTTTCACCCCCTGGCTTTTAATGCATGGTTTTGTCTTCTGAAGCATCATGAGTGTTTGAACCTTCTGTAATAGTTGCATGAGTCCCTCAGTTGTCCTCAGTGTGAAAAGATGGATCTCAAAATCATGCAGTCATTGTAGGAAAGGGTTCAAATACACAAAAATGCTGGAAAACCAAAGAATTTTTGCAACCTGAAGGAGTCTTCTGAAGAACAGCAGGCAGTTTAACTGCTCAGGACAAACAAGGCACTCATCTATCAACTATCACTAAACAAAAAAACACAGCTATGGATCATTCAGATAAAAGCCTAAATGTAATTCATGAAGACATAAATCGTCACTGTAGATTGATGAATGCAAATCATTTAATGTGAAGATAGGCAGTTTGTATGACATATGATTCTCCTCGGCGCCAGCCAGTGAAATCAAATTCTCCCCCCATAGTCTGATCTGATTATATGTGATGCACCATATCATTTTCTGATATTCTGAGCTGCTGCAAAGACATTTCGAAATCCTATTGTTCAATGTTGTGTAATCTCTTGTGCTTAATACAAATTGCAGGTATTAATAACAAAATATACAACAAAATCAATTCATTTTTGAAGCATGGGAACTGACTCTTCTGCCAAACTCCTTTTGGCTGTCTAACTCACTGATTCGTGTTTGTATTGCACAAACACCATGGCTCTAATCCAAACCAGAACTATCTAACCTCTACAAGGCCACTAACCTTCTAGGCCTTCTTATATAATATTATATAAATATTTGGTAATTAACTAATGCCGTTTCTTTTGCTTCATCAGCCATCTTGGATAAACTTTTTTTTTACTTTTTTTTATTTTATTTTATTTTTTTTTATTTTTGTACTACACTGTAAAAAATAGTTGTTTCAACTTAAAATAATTTGTTACCCTGCTGAGTTAAAATTTTTAGTTTAGTCAACTAAAATATTCCAGTTGTCACTTAAATTAACATTAAGTAACTTAAAATTTCAAGTTGACCAAACTAAAATTTCAGTCAGCAGGGTACCAAATTATATTAAGTTGAAACAACTTTTTGAAAGATTTTTTTAACAGTGTAACAACATTTTGCTGTCTAGGTAGTCTAGGCTTGCTAGGTTTCAGAACAGATATGTGATTTGTTGAACGATATGCCATGACAAATATCAAAGATTTACTATTAGTGAGACAGTTTGGTCAGATTCATTTCAGTTTAGTCAGTTTGAGTACAATTATGGGTTTGAATGAACTTGACTTCCAACCTGCAAGTCATGACCAGTTTATAATACATGCCTATGCAATTTGTTATTCAGTTATTTAGTTTCACTTTCATATTTGTATTGTTCTTGTATGTGACACCGCTCTCAAATCAGAATAGCACATATATACCAGTCAAAAGTTTGGAATAATTAAGATTTTTTGAATATTTTTCTATTTTATTTTTTATCTTTCATTCACCAAAGCTGTATTTATTTGAGCAAAATCACAGGTAATAAGATAATGAGTAAATCCATCTRACTTATTTCTTTAAAATTAGCATTTCTTTCTGGCTACTTTGTGTAGGTTTCTATGTAAGTACTGGTACTTCTGATTGGGCTGAGGCTGGAATTTAGCGAGTTTGAAGTAAAAGTATTTGATGGACGTATACTATGTGTCATGAGCATTCACTCAGTATCATTATCTCATTTTTGACCGAGATGGCTTTTAGCTCTTCATATATATATTTATTCCAATATATATAGTGGAATAAATCAAAGTTAAATATATTAAAATAGAAATATATATATATAGTGGCGGGAGGAGAAAACAACAGACACATTGGGTGTGACGTCAGGCCTCGGAGAGGCTTTTATCGAACATAAAATAACCAAAAGTGTGCAAAAAGCGGGAATAAAGTGTCCAAAATTAACAGGGGATCTGGTGTCCTCGTTGTGCTGGGGGTTCCCTGAAAGAGGGGCAGTGTTCAAAAGGGAAGGCTCCAGGTAAGGGGCGGAGTCCGGCGGCCGCACACACTCCCCTCTCAGGTCCGCAGCACTAGGGGTGGTGGCTTCGTCCTCTATGGCTCACGGCACTACTCGGGGGTTTCAACGGCTCTTTCAGCCACCTCACGAGTGTGGTTCACCGGCAGTGATGAGGCTTCATTCACGTCAGGTGTGCCTCATCACACGCCGCCAGACCTGGCTGTTTTGGTGCTCCTCCTCTTACTTGCACGCCCATCGGGAGCCTGGTGATGGGAAAAATAAAACACAATTTGTTGAGTCAGCTTAAAATAATTGGTTACACTGCAGCAGCCGGGTAACAAATTATATATATAATTAAAAAAAAAAATAAATAAATAAATAAATATATATATATATATATATATATATATTTATTTATTTATTTATTTTTACTTTGATTTATTCCAATGATGCAATGCAGATTTCAGCATTATTACTCCAGTCTTCAGTGTCACATGATCCTTCAGAAATCATCCTAATACTTCCAGACTTGTGACTGATGGTGTAATGATATAATCCACCTGTGCTGCCACCTGTAGACTAGACTGCATACTCCAGGTGATGTTTACTACCTCTGTTGCATATTTACAAATTCATAATTAAAGATAATCCTCAGCACAGATATAGTATAATTAAACAGATCAGATATTTCTGATAGGTGTGATGAAAAACAGCCCCTGTGTTCCCAGCAGACTTTGGGAGATGGTGAACTGCAAATGACAGATAGCGGAGACATGTTTAGTCATGCACAGGACATTGGGATTTTTGCTTATCAGTAGCTTTATTTCAAAAGAATAGGGGCATGTTAAATTGCAGTTACCTTGTCAAAACAAATTACGTGATTAACGGCTTTGTTCGTCACTCTGTGATTCATTCCAGAGCTTTAGCTGCACACACGTTTCAAGTACTTGTAGCCTGGTGCAGTGTTTCTGGAGCTCAACTCAAATCTGCCTTGGATCTTTTGATTTTTGTTACTAAGTAAGTTTAAAAAGCCTGATTTTCATTTCTGTGTAGTGCAGGACTTTGTCAGTTTTAAGCTGCAATGTGACATTCCACATAGAAACGTGTGGAATTTGACATGTGAGCAGCTGCACACTGGCCAGCACTTCTGTTTTACAGACTCTTAAATGTTAGGTAAACCTATGAGCTTGGTACATTCAATATGTTGCTCTAGGTATTTTATGGAGTTCAAGGTTTTCCGGAACGATAAGAGGTGTGTACTCAACACTTAAAACAGATCACTCGCTCCACACCCTGGAGAAACTGTAGCTGTAGGAAAGAAAAATCAACAATAAAATTGTTGAGGGGAAATTGGGGGGAGAATTTGAATGATTTCTATATATAAATAAATAAATATATACGTTTTCAGTTTTTTAAATTTATTTACTTTCAGTTAATATTTGTTTCAACCAATGAGGCTTGTTTTAGTTTTAGTTTCATATGATAATAACCCTGAGTCATGCAGTTTTGGAACAACACAAGGGTTTTTTTTATTTTTGGATGAACTTTATGTTTAATGTCAACAATTGTTTTATTTGTTCGTAGTGAATATTCAGGTGAAACATTAAGCAATATTTAAATGAAAACATACCAAAGGAAAAAAAAATATTGTTTCAAACTGCATCAGTGACTATAATACAGTTAAAACTGTATTTCTGGAAATTTAATCTAGTGGCCATATCTGATTAGTACCATTTTTTGTCTACACTGTCTGAAAAAATAAATCAGATTTCATTAGTTGTACAATTATAGTGAAATGACATGTGCTTTTGATTTATTTGATTTGATTTTGATTTGATTTATGTGCAAGTGTGAACAAATGCATAATGCTGTTCTGTCATTTGATTTTTGCTATTGAGTGTGTTGCTGCATTTGTTTGCACGGTCTGACAAGTACATTTTACATTGTATGCTCAAAAACCGTAATAGCTGGAAAAATCTGTAAGACAAGCTTTTAGCAAAAGAACTGCTTCAATAATTTTTTTGGGAGCTGCCTTCAGTGATTTGCAAGTTTTTTTTGCTTATTTAATAAATAGTCAGAGGTCTAGCAAGTGATGTAGTTTACGAGAGTATTACATCAAAAATACCAAAATGGGCAGATTGACAATTTTTGCTCAGACATATCTGTGCTATAACACACGTGTTATATGTGTGTGTGTGTGTGTATTACTTGGTTTATACATGCAGTAGCACTGAACATTGACAAGCCTTTTTTATGCCATTAAAAATCGTATTTTTTTTAATTCATCAGAATATTACGTCTTTTTTAAGCGTACATGTCAAAAGGATGTTGTTGGTGTAGTGTCTTTTAGCATTTTATTTTTAATGTACCATGTCAAGGTACTATAAAAGTAGTTTGACATTGTAAAACACATCTTGAGATTCCTCCAGTTTATTTGTTTTATTCCGTTGTCTATCTTGAATGCAAAAACACGTTCTGTGAGAATGACAGAACGAAATTAAATGTTATGAAATGTTATGCATTCAAAACAAGTTTGATCCATGCACATCGTCTTTGACATTTTGTTGATTACCAGTCAACCCTGAATCTGTGTACAGTAATGCTCTTACATTGGAAGTCAAGGGTGCAAATGTTCTTGAGATATTAAAGCTGAACTTTATTGCTACAACAACAATACTTTTGCTGAAAACCTGCTTACCAATCCAAAATGTAGATGAGTTTGTTTCCTTATCAGAACAGATTTGGAGAAATTTAACATTACTTGCTCACCAGTGGATCCTCTGCAATGAATGGGTGCCGTCAGAATGAGAGTCCAAACAGCTGATAAAAACATCACAATAATTCACAATAATCCAAATTAAGTGAAAGTCTGCAGGTTTGTATAAACAAATCCATCCTTAACATGTTTTTAACTCCAAACCATTGCTTCTGGCTAAAATAGAAACACTTTATCCAGTGAAAAAGTCATCTCGCCTGAATCAGGTGAGAAATATGCACACACTGTAAAAAACAATTTGTTGAGTCAATTTAAAATAATTTGTTACCCAGCTGCCTTAAAATTTTAAGTTCAGTAAACTCAAAAAAGTTTTGTCAACTGGAAATGTTACATTGTACTAAGTAACAACTTAGATATTTGAGTTGATTCAACTTAAAATTGTAAGGCAGCTGCGTAACAAGCCCAGCTTTTAAATTTAACAAACAAAATGTTTTGTTTAGTCAACTTAACAGATAGATAACATTTCAAGTTGACTAAACTAAGAGTTGACTGAACCTAAAATTTGAAAGCAGCAAGGTAACAAATTATTTTAAGTTGATTTAACAAATTGTTTTTTTTTTGTTTCATTTTTTACAGTGCAGATCAAGCGCTGTTTACAAACAAAAACTGTTTTAAACAAATATATAAAGAAATACTTATTACTTGTAGATTGTGATGTTTGTAATCAGATCATTTTCATTCTGACGGCACCCAATCACTGACATTCATCCTTAAAAATAACTTGTGTTTGTGTAACCTTATGTACTAATTTTAAATTGATTTTTTAACTTGAATAAAACCAGCATTAACATTTTAGGTTTAGAAACACTTTTTAAATCACCTGACAAAACGTTTTTACCATGTAGATACTAGGGATGCACTGATGTTAAAATTGCTGATACCAATACCAACAAGATAATTACGTTATGGCTGATAACTGATAAATGGCCCATATTAAATTTTAATTTTGCCTAAATAATCTAAAATCAGTTATTTTAAATGTGCAAGTGAATTTAGACATCACAACATTGTAATCTACAATAAGAAAAACGTATGTTCATTTCAAGATTTGCTTAAGATTATGTTTAACATTGTATTAAATTATTTTTGACAGTTAGATAATGGCAAATCTTATCTACATGTTATCTCTAATAGTATGTTAGTTCTTATATTAATAATTATAACTGCCTGATATGGTAACTCATATTGTGCATCCCTGTTTACTTTGAAACTGTGTGTATTTTAGAGTTTATACCAGTGGCATTCTCTGCCTTGATGAACTGAAATGATTGTTTGTAGTAACTGTTGGCATTTCACACACTGTCAGTAGAGCGTGACCTATTTTGAACCTTGAACATTTCTTTCAGCAAATAAAGGCTTATCTCTAATTGCCTGTTTATTATCCTTTCAGCAGTCATTTTATTACAAGATACATGTAATGGAAGCTCATGTCCTGTTGGAACAGTATAAGAGGAGGTTAACAGGGTTCAGTAAGTCTGGGTTTTGTCACCTTGTGTTAGGTGTGAAGCTGTGCTTCTGCTGCCAGATTGAATTAAGGGCGAGAAACTGCACTGCAACTACTAGTGCTTAGATTTGCTGCTTATTTCCCCACCTTTTTAATCTTTTATGAATTCATTGACATTGGCAGCTTTGCTTTTCTTTATAGAATATGTACAGTTGATGTCAAAAGTTTACATACACCATGCAGAATTTGCAAAATGTTAATGATTTTACCAAAATATTTGGTATTATTTAGTACTGACCTAAATAAGATAGTTTCCATAAAAGATGTTTACATATAGTCCACAAGAGAAAATAATAGTTGAATTTATAAAAATGACCCTGTTCAAAAGTTTACATACACTTCCCTGGTGAAAAAACCAGCATTTGCTGGTAGGCATGTTTTGATACTGGGATGCTGGTTAGGCAAAGGACCAGCAAAGGACCAGCAAAGGACCAGCATCAAAACATACCTACCAGCATATGCTGTTTTTTTTCACCAGGGTTGATTCTTAATATTGTGTTGTTAGCTGAATGATCCACATTTTTTTTTTTTTTTTTTTTTGTGATGGTTGTTCACGAGTCCCTTGTTTGTCCTGAACAGTTAAACTGCGTGCTGTTCTTCAGAAAAATCCTTCAGATTCCACAAATTCTTTGTTTTCTTTTTTAGCGTTTTTTTGTGTATTTGAACCCTTCCCAACAATGACTGTATGATTTTGAGATCCATCTTTTCACACGGAGGACAACTGAGGGACTCATATACAACTATTACAGAAGGTTCAAAAGCTCACTGAATCAATTAATTTTTGAACAGAATGAAGTTGTGTACATTTTTCTTATTTTGATTAAATATTTTTTTGTTTTTCATTTAGTACTGCCCTTCAGAAGCTACAGAAAATACTTAAATGTTTCCCAGAAGACAAAATAAGTTACATTTAACCTAATCTTCAAATTCAAAAAGTTTTCACCCCCCAGCTCTTAACGCATTGTTTCCTTTTGAAGCAACAGTGAGTGTTTGAACCTTCTGTAATAGTTGCATATGTGTCCCCCAGTTGTCCTCATTGTAAAAAGATGGATCTCAAAATCATACAGTCATTGTTGGAAAGGGTTTAAATACACAAAAAGTCTAAAAAAAAAATTGTGAGACCTGAAGGATTTTTCTGAAGAACAGCAGGCAGTTTAACTGTTCAGGACAAACAGGGGATTCATGCACAACTATCACTAAATTAAAAAAAACAGCTGTGGATCATTCATGTAACAACACAGTATTAAGTATCAAGTGCATGTAAACTTTTGAACGGGGTCATTTTTATAAATTCAACTATTATTTTCTCTTGTGGATTATATGTAAACATCTTTTATGTGAAATCTCTTATTCAGGTCAGTACTAAATAAAAAATATCATGCATTTTGTATGATCCTTCTTATTTTGGTAAAATAATTAACGTTCTGCAGATTCTGCAAGGCTTATGTAAACGTTTGATCTCAACTGTACACACTGTGCAATCAGAAGTAGGTTTTTAAATTTAAAATCATGATGCCTAGTATAATCCAGACACATATTTGGTCCTAACAGAAGGATCTCAACATATCCCTGATTTCTGTATAAAAAACAGGATGGTATTGTTTATGTCATGACACTCATTGGCCAGCAGAGGACAGACTAGAGAGGCTTCTCTTTGATATATCTGTTTTCATTTTAAACCATAATGGACATACAGCTACATAACCACTCAGCTCTCTACAATGGTTAATATTAATGGAGACGGGGACCACAAACCAGAAAGAGCAGACAGTTGCTGTAGCGCTCTGTTACAAACTCGCTCACACAGAATGAATCCATTGTTATTGGTTCAGAGCACATTTGTGGTATTCGTGAATAGTAAATGGCACTGCACTCAGAGACACAGCGATGAGTAGGTAATTGTATGGCATTGTTCAAATGGTGATTTTTTTTTTTAAGCACACTAGCATTTTGATTATGCAAGTGATGTTGAAGCAAGACGTTGTGTGATATAAACAACCCACAGTGTACTTTCTCAACATCTCCATCCTTTTAACTTCTTATCACATGCTGTGCAACTGGAAAATCGGATCACATGATGCTTTAGCAGCTTCTATGCTGGTTCCTCTCTGGAGGTTGAGTAAGCTCTCCAGTTTATTGTTCTCTGCCCAGAGGCGTTGCGCAGACTCTCCGACTAAGCGATTTCCTTTATTTACTGCTGCTGTAATACAGCACAACAGTAGGGGTCTGAAAAGTTAAAATCCCAGTTTTTTTTTCCATACTGAAATTTTACCTTAAAGGAGAAGTCCACTTCCAGAACAACAATTCACAAATAATTTACTAAATATAGTTTAAATGCAGCTTCAAAGGACTCTAAACGATCCCAGCCGAGAAAGAAGGGTCTTATCTTGCGAAACGATCTGTCATTTTTTTCGGAAAATAAAAATGTGTATACTTTTTAAGCACAAAAGCTTGTGTAGCATAGGCTCTGGGATGCACGTTCACATACTATTGAATCATGTCGAAAGGTCATGCCGAACGTAGACGGAACTACAGACCCAGTGTTTACAAAGCGAACACGCAAAGACTAAGAAAGTACAAGTAAGTCAAACGCTGTTTACAAACAAAAAGGTACGATTCTGAAGTTGTAGGAGAAAATAAGATGGAGTTTTTCGCCATACTCTACCTTTTACACAGACGATGAACTTAGACGTGATTCGTAGTAGTGATGGGAAGTTTGGATCATTTTACCGACTCTGACATTTGAGTCTCGTTCAGCAAAATGAACGAATCTTTTTTCGAGTCATTTCGTTCATTTTAGCAAAATATAATTAAAATGTTACGTGTTACTTCCGTAACACATCTACTGCTTAGACAAATGTTGATCACACTACAAACAAGACAAAACTATAATGCTATAAGAAACAGAAAAGGTTAATTCATTGTTTACCTGGGTCTTTAGTCTATCGATTAGCTCACCTCTTATCTGACAAGTTTTCGGGTTTGAGTCGTTCGTTCATCACGAGGCAGCCACATAAGATGAACGAACGACTCGAAAAAGCCGAAGACTCGAAACAGGTGAACTAATTCCAGTACAGAACCTAATAGGATGTTGCGCATGTGCGACCGAACGAATCACTCCCCGAGACGTTCTTCCCGAGTCACATTAATTCAAGAACGACCCATTACTGATTTGTAGCATCGTGAACGTGCATCCCAGAGCCTGTGCTACACGAGATTTTGTGCTTAAAAAGTATACAGATTTTTATTGTTAGAAAAAAATGACTGATTGTTTCACTAGATAAGATGCTTCTTCCTCGGCTGGGGTCGTTTAAAGCCCTTTGAAGCTGCATTTAAACTACATTTTGGAAGTCCATTATATGAAGAAAAATCCTGAAATGTTTTCCTCAAAAACCATAATTTCTTTACGACTGAAGACAGAAAGACATGAACATCTTGGATGACAAGGGGGTGAGTAAATTGTTTGTAAATTGTTGTTCTGGAAGTGGACTTCTCTTTTAAGCTCAAAAGTTATTAAGCAATAATCGATGCTTCTGTAGAAGCCACAAGTCAACATAATTTTTTACATAATCTATAACTGCTAAATTTCCAGTGATATACTGCACTACCCATTAATATAATTATGACTGGAAACTAAAATTGTGACAAACTATGAGGAAGAAAACATTGCCTCATTTTTATTTAGTTAAACTTGATGTACTAAAATAACTAAAACAACAGCAACAAAAAAGAAAATAAATATATTGAAAACTATAGACAAAAAACTTAAATAAATAACTTAAATAACTTAAATAAAATGAAAACAAATATAAACAAAAAAATCTAATAGTGTCTCAGTGATGCTAAAATAACATTACTTGTTGATATTAGTGGATTAATTTTTTGAACATTGATATTAGATATTTATTCATGCTTGCTCATTTATGACAATTTTTTACATTTTACGTTTAGATTACCTATGCTGGCATCTAGTTAGTCTTTAATATTACTAATAATTTAAAAGAATTGCACCTGTAGAAGAAAATGTATATAAAATTATTTAATACTTTTGATTATATTGTTGAAATATATCATTCATTCATGCCAGCTCTTTATTGAACTAATATATAAAAAATGTTAAATCTATTTTATTTCAGCTAGTTCACAAGGCAGCATTTCTCATATTCATTTAGTTGAACTTGATATATTAAAATAACTAAAACAAAAAAAAGCTTTATAGACATAAAACTGAAAATGCAACTAAAATAAAATGAAAAGGATATATATATATATATATAAACAAAAAAATATAATAGTATCTCAGTGATGTTAAAATAACTTTACTATTATTATATTATATTATTAGTGGTTTCATTTTTTTTAACGTCGATACTGGATATTTATTCATGCTTGTTCATTTATGACAATTACCTATGCTGGTATCTAGAAGGTCTCTAATAATTTAATAGAACTCCACCTTTAGAAGAAAATTTATATCTCAAAATTGATATATATATATTTTTTTTAAACTTTTGATTGTATTGTTGCAATGCTTAGCATTTAAAACTATCTGTTTGTTTTGATTCATATTTAATTAATAATTTATATTAATTTATTATTAGTTTAAAATTATTTACACAAATTTTTTTAAATGTATTTTTTTCTCGAAACATTAATGTCTAAATTCATTTGTTGTAAAATTCCAAAAAAAAATCAGTGTTTATTTCAAATTTTATTATCATTCATTTATGTCAGCTACTGTATCAACCAGAATGTCAAAATAATTTAGGCTTATGGATATCAGCCAGAATTTGAATATCACTGGATCTTTGTCTTATATAGTAGTTTTATTTTTATTACATCATGGCTTACAACATGGATTACATCATTTCATTACAGCTCTTTACTGAGATTTGAGAAAACAAAAGGGAAAATGACTTGGTGGATGGTCACAGTTGCACTCTTTTGTTACATCTCCACGAGAAGCTGTGCTGCGAAATAAAAGAGATCATCTACTGACCAGTAACCCGACCCCGGTAGGTTTTGTCTGTGAACTCTCCTCATACTGGCATTTCACTAATGGCCACGCTCAGAGCTGGCGGGTGTGCAATTTCTATCAGCAGGCGTTAATCAACCATTAATTAACCATTTCTTCAAGCCTGTGTTCAGTTCACCCCTCTTATTTGTAAAGGGGGGGTTTCTCCATGGCAATTGCTTCATCTTTGCGCTCCTTCTCCGCCGCCCTCTTTCTCCACTCCCCTCTCTCTCTCATTCTCCCTCCCTCTCCATGTTTGGCTGCTAGGGAAGAGCGCGTGTCTCCATCAGCACCATTTAGTCCGTGCGAGGAGCACCAGTGAATCAGTAGACCCAACTGTGTTGGTCAGGGAGAAGTGGGCAGCTGGGTCAGAAGAAGCAGCCCACGGATCTTTCAACCCACTTCAATAAAAGCTCCAGTGATTTCTCCTCCCCCGTCTCCCTCACAGTGACCTGTGGCGTGTGTAGGAGCTGGCACCAACCAAGCCACCCAAAGCGCTCAAGTGCTGTTTTGGACCGAGTTCTTTGAGTGCGTGTTGACAATCGAGAACAAGAGGGCACCAGGTATTAGAGCGACTCGCTTTTCATGGACTTTTCTGTAGTTCTCATCCCTGCTCTCTCAATGTTGGATTAAATGAAAGGATCTTTTGTATAAGATGAGCGAAGACGCCAAGGAAAAAGGGACCGGAAAGCAAGCGCTACGCAAGAAGAAGGGCAAAAAGGTAACTGGAAAGCTGCTTTAACATATAGATCTTTTCAGTTTGACGCTCGGGGCTTGTTTAAATCCTCCTTTTATGGCGGTTAATGGTGGTTGTTGATGTTGAAAGCACCAGACGGAGGTCTGAAGGAAGCTTCTCTTTTGTTCTAGAGCGTCTGAGGGGTGTGTTCAGGGTGGCATGGTTTTGTTTTGAAGGTGTTGTGACAGTACACTTTCGGGGGGAAACCAACTAGACGCTGATTCTGGAACAGGATCTTCTCTTTGTTTGGGTTTGGAGTTTAAACAGGGGTTAGTTTTGATTATTAAAAAATACGTATATATTTAAAAAGTCTTGCGTATTTCATCTAAATATCTGTACATGCACAACCTAATATT
The DNA here is from genome assembly GCA_019740295.1 of Labeo calbasu. NCBI lineage: Eukaryota > Metazoa > Chordata > Actinopteri > Cypriniformes > Cyprinidae > Labeo > Labeo calbasu. Next base: position 21,299 of record JAHKKF010535971.1, read on the forward strand.
ATACGGCTCCATCAAAATGCTGATCTGATCTTTTAAAATGAGTTTTTCTGTTTGTGCCATATTAAGCTTAGACATTTTTTTTTACATTTTATGTATATTTCTGTATTTTTTCAACGACTGGCGTATGAAGATATTAAGACTAGCGTGATAAACTCAAATTTAATTCCGATTCTTTGTATACATACTCTAGACAGATGTTTTTTCTGTCTCTCTCTCTTTCTCTTTCTATCTTTCCCTCCACCCACTCCGTCTATTCTCTGCACGAGCAGTATAATCTGCTTAATTGCAGCCATTCAGATGCATTGGCAGGAGCTGTATCTGAGTCAGCGCTGGGTGGTACTAGCTACGGGTCAGCTCTGCTGGCTTTATAAGTGTTTGCTTTAAATGTTTCGGAGCATTTGAGGAATTCCCTTTCGTCCCGTGTAACAGGTGCCAGCCACTCCTTTCACGTAGTGATTCGAAGGCAGCATTTAGTAAATTAAAAGACAGTCATTCTAATCAAGAGTGAAATGTGTCTGTGTGTGTCTGTTTGCCAGTTGCGCTGACAGCGCCGTCTCTCTTGGTCTCTTTATGGTACCCCAACCTGTTGCTATGCACACTGGGAATGCTAGGAAAATGGCATAAATTATAAGACATGACTGAAAAAATATTTTTATATTTTTAAAGATTTAAATAACAATGTGCTATTGCATATTTACGCATAATCCAGTGATTTACTTTATTTTATTTTATTTTTTTGGCAAATGAAAGATAATGCCACAAGATTTTGTTGTTTCAAAAATGTACAGATAATGTGTTCACCCCCTTGTCATCCAAGATATTAATGTCTTTCTTTCTTCAGTCGTAAAGAAATTATGTTTTTGGAGGAAAACATTTCAGGATTTCTCTCCATATAAGGGACTTCTATGGTGCCCCCTGAGTTTGCAGTTTAAACGCAGCTTTAAAGGGCTCTAAACGATCCCAGCTGAGGAAAAGGGGTCTTATTTAGTGAAATGATTGGTTATTTTCTAAAAATAATTACAATTTATTTACTTTTTAACCTTGTCTAGCTCTGCGTGAACTCGGTTCATGACAGTTAGGCATCTAACTGTAGACATTTAATTTTCTCCTCCATTTTTAAAATCGCAGTTTTACCTTTTTCTGTAAAGGGCATTTGACCTTCTTTGCACATTCACTTTGTAAACACTGGGTCGGTACTTCTGCAGTGATGTAGGACAATTTTGAAGTTGGAGGAGAAAATAAGATGGGAGTTTTTCGACATACCCTAACTTTCATGAACTGGAATACACAGAGTTCACACAGGGCTGCACAAGGTGAACGTTTGAGGTTAAAAAGTATATAAATTGTACTTATTTTTAGAAAAAAAAACATTTGTTTTGCTAGGTAAGATCCTTATTTCACGGCTGGGATCATTTAGAGTCCTTTGAAGCTGCATTTAAACTGCATTTTAGAAGTTCAAACTCGGGGGCACCATAGAAGTCCACTATATGGAGAAAAATCCTAAAACGTTTTCCTCAGAAAACATGATTTCTTTACGACTGAAGTAAGAAAGGCAAGAACATCTTGGATGATTTGATTTGTTTTGGGACTCATCCTTCTTTGTGTTTCCGTTTTACTTCATGTTTTCGTCAATCTTACATGCAACTAATGTAAAGCATCTAAAAGGTACATGAATATACACTTTCAACCATGGTATAAACATGGCATAAATGGTATAGCTTTAATGGGATAGTGGAGAAATTCTGTCTTCATTTAATCTTAATTTTCTACATATTCTTCTTCTGTTTTTTTGTCCATACAAAAAAGTAAATGGGGTCCATTACTTTTGAACACCGTTGATTTTCACTGTGTAAAAATTACATTTAATAACAATATTTCATTTTTTTGGTCCTTGAAACTTGGGACTTCACCAAAATTATATTAACACTTACGAATTTTTTTTTAATCATCCTAGCCGATATGGTTACCCAGAGTCCTCAGAGCATGTGGGGGTTGAATGGGTCCATTTAAGCATTAATTGGTGTTCAGGGCGACACAGAGGGCATGAACCATTGCAGGCCTTTGTCTTGTTTTTGTACTGTTAGAGCTCAACAGAGCAGGAAATCAGACAGCGTGCAGGTTTGTCATAGCTCGTTTTCTGGTTAGACTCGTCCCTGTCAATGACTATTATTCTTTACCACTGATTTGGAGAAACAAAAGATGAGAAAACAACAGTTAGAGATGTTTTGTCTTGATAAGTGCCTGGCTAGAATACAAATACAACAGCTTCGATAGTTTGAGTAGTGAGCTGAACCTGATCAGGAGAAAATAAAATCACATCTAATATTGTTAGCAGCTTTGCTTTATCAATGTCTGATTGCCAGTTTAATTGTCAAATCAGATTTGCATCAAGAGAAAAATTGGATGTGCAATGTGAACAAAGCCTTTGTCACTTTCTTTCTTGTTATCAGCATCTGTAAGTCAGATGTAGCGATATCATTTAATTTCAGACAGTCAACATGGCTGGTCGCTCCTCCCCACATGTTGGTGGAAAGAAAATGGCCGTGCGGTACTGATCCAGATCATAATCAGAGAAATAGAGAGAGCTGAAGAGCCTGTTAGATGGGTTGCTAGCTCACGTTATCCACAAGAGATGCTTTCTTTGGTGGCCGATGGATTGAGACTTTCGCATGTCATTTCCCGTTCACTGCTCCCGAGTCAAGAAGACCCCAACAGTAAACCATGGGGGGAGTTTTTGGGTCAGTGGCTGTGAATAAGCGTGCGTCTTAGCTTGAGAGTGAGAGAGAGGGAGCGAGAGAGCTGTCTGGACACTTGGGAACCTGAATCATTGGCAGGTGTGTGTAATGGGTGTCGCCATGGCAACCGAAGGCCTGCTGAGGAACGGAGGAAGCTGCCGTTTAGATGACTGAGCTGGGAATCCCTGCTGGTCCCACAAGGAGCGTCTGTTTTTTTATATTTAGCATTTCCATTGCAAATGTTCGTGGCAGCATCACTGTTGTTTTTGGTGCCTTACTGTAATTTTAACTACTTGTTTATATAATGGATTTGTTTCAAAACCCAGTGAGCTGACTAGCTGTCTAGTGCCTACCCGACAGCTGTTTCCGAAGGCAGCCACCATAACTAAAATTGCACCCTAAATAGTGAACATTTTAGAATGTGCAGGCAGCAGCAAAATTATGCTTTTGTTGAAGCCATCAGTTCATAATAATTCAAACTACAGAGTCACGTTTAACATTATCTATGATGCTATAAAAATTCCATGACATAATCATGTCAGTATACTTATGCTGTTATTTCTATGTATAATCAGCCTATTTAAATCAAACATTTTATAATTCTCATTTGTTTTTATTTTGATTTTGTCATCCGTAGTGTTTCATTGTAGGATTGTAGTTTTTTTCCCCCTTACGAAAGCAATGAAGTATACGCAATTTTTGCTTCAAATAAAAGTTTGTAATTTTGTGGTTCACCTCGTAGGTTTGGTTCATGGCTTCTAATTCTTCAACCAAGACTTTTTAAAAATCCCTATAGAAGTAAATGAATGGAAAAAATACTTGCATAACCAAAGCAACAATAGGGCTGTCAAGCGAATAATTATGATTAATTGCATGCACAATAAAAGTTTGTGTTTACCCAATATAATGTGTGTGTGTACTATGTATATTTATTATGTAGATATAAATACACACAGATGCATGTATATATTTAAGAAAAATGTTATATTTATATACAAAATATGTACATATATGTAAATATATATATAAATATACATATAAATATTTTTAAATGACATACATGTGTGTATTTATACACTACCAGTCAAAAGTTTTTGAATGAAAGATTTGTAATATTTTATATAACATTGTTCTGCACACTAAGCCTGCATTTATTTGATCCAAAGTACAGCTTTATTTATTTATTTATTTATTTTGGATAGAGACATTTATAATGTTACAAAAAAATCTGTTTTAGATAAATGCTGTTCTTCTGAACTTTCTATTCATCAAAGAAACCTGAAGAAATTCTGCTCAGCTGTTTTCAACAATATAATAATAATACTAATAATAATGTTTTTTGAGCAGCGAATCAGAATATTACAATGATTTCTGAAGGATCATGTGACTGGAGTAATGATGCTAAAAATTCAGCTTTGAAATCACAGGATTAAATTACATTTTAAAATATATTCAAATAGAAAACAATTTTAAATTGTAAAACATATTTCACAGTTTTACTGGTTTTGCTGTACGTTAGCAAAATAAATGCAGACTTGGTGAGTAGAAAATATTTAAATACTTAAAAAACTGTTCAAAAACTTTTGACTGGTAGTGTATACATAATTAATATACACAGTACACAAAAACACAAACTTTTATTTTGCATGCGATTAATTGTTTGACAGCCCTACTTGACAACATATCTAAAAAGAAAACTGACATATGTCAAGGGGTTTTTTTTGGTAGTAGTAGTATTTAGAAAATATTCAGTGTCCTCTACTGATCAGTTTGTAAGACCTGAGATGTAAAAAATGCACATGCACATTTGAATTACATAAAACATGGAAACACACACATGTGGTATTTTTGAATCTGATTGAGAAAATAGTTGCATTTAGGCATTTTTATGCTTTATTATTCTTATTCTCATTCTCATTATTTTTCCTGCTGTTGATTGAATTATTTCAGGTCTACACCATAATTTCAAACCAGATGAAATTTAATTTGGATACAGCTTAGCTGGATTGATTGAGGTGAATACATGAAGGCTTTCAGTTCAATTGAACCATCAGTCTGGTTATAAACAGATTATTTGGGTGCATGTAAATGTAGCTAGTTTATTACAGAAACGGTGCATCTCATATGTAGTTCACAGGAGACTCCACTCACAATTGATTTCAACAGAGTTTGGCCTTAGCGCTTAGGCCTTGGCGATACTGCCTTAGAATTATGCCAAAAGGAGGAGTCATAGAAAGCAGCAAATTAGCCTTCGCATCAGGAGTGTGCCTTTAATGCCTTAATATCCTGCCTACATAGGGAGCTCAATGGTTTTGGAGCTAATATGTGTCCATTTGGTACCTGCATTTGTCATTGACACCAGCCCTATAGCCTTCTGTAGTGAACATGCTCAATTTGCTGAGACCAGCATAAGTTTCAAAATATGGCTAAAGACACCTCTGCCACAAGCACTTTACTAATTCATAACCATAAATCTGGTTTTCTCTCTTTGCTCTGTAATTCTGCAGTATGACTGTTTATTATATGTATATAGACACACACAGACATATATTAGGCATTCTCCAATTCAGTTTAGAATGACGCACAACCCTGGTGCATGCAACATTCTGCAAAGTGCCAATGGAACATGATAAATCCTTGACCTCAACTCGAGTTACTCTTTCACAGTTGTAGGAGCATATGTCAAATCAACACTCTCTTTCAAAACAGCAGAACAAGCTGATAGCTGGGCTCGTCTAGGTTTTGAACCCAGGACATTTCACACCCAAAGCAAGAATTATAGACCAACAAGCCAACAGGTCTGGCCGCAAATTTTCCCTTATGCCTTTACTTATTTCAAAAACCACCAACAGCTTTGTCAATGGACTTATTATTATTCAAATAAATATATAATAATAGTAAATGGGACCTTAGAGGAACCAAACAAGAGGTTCTTCATTGTCAAAATGATTTGATTTGGATCACTATTTTGAAATAATATCGTCATTTCTGTGAAATGATCATTATGTCAAGAATGTGGTGTAGGGCTACTGTAAACAGGACTGAAAAGAAACCCTTGGGGTTTAATGACTCATACTTCCTGTGAACCTCAACATGACCCTGTGCAAGGTTGACATTTACAGTGTAGTTGAAAGCTAATCTGGATCTTCCACTCTAATTGGAGAATCATTCAGGAAGTGAGCCTTGGCACGTCCCAGCCATCCGGTGATGTGGAAAGCACAGGAAGTGTTGGGCTTCCACAAATGCCACACATACTATGCAGTCAAAGATGCCTGTTGAAGACTGTCACAACCCAAATCAATCAACAGTAAAATGTCTTGAGAACACAGCATACACACATACTTTCTTATTAAGCAGTCTCAAAGGATTTCATACTTAAGACATAATGGAAAATGAACCGTTATGCCAGCAGACCAAAAGAATGAGTCTCTTTTTATGCTCGCAAATGGTGCTGTGAAACATCTCTTGCTTTTTGTTCATCCTACAGAGGATGAATCATATTTCAACACTTCGGAAAATGATTTCTAATAGCTGTTCTCTGTAGCTGCCAGGACTTCTGTCTTTTTCTATTCAACATTGACTATAGTGCTTCACATTTGAACACATTTCATGATTTTAGTCGGATGTCCAGCTTGTATATGTAATATTAGCATAGAATTATAGTGATGCTTTGCATCTGTCGGAAGTCATCCATCTCTGAAAAAGGCTACCAGCTGTAAAGACTCTTCAAAAAGACTTTGTCCCTTTGGAAATAAGATTGATTTTAGAACAGGAGGTAATCAGGGGTTCAAGCATGTAGCGCTGAAACCCTAATTGTTATAATGCTCACAGATCACCGATCTCCACATAACTGATCGTGCAAACCAAACCAAAAGTCGTAGGGACTTGAAACTAGGAGGGATGGTAGTAGTCACACCACCTACAATGTGACCAAGGCTTGCCCCAATCGGCCTGACGGGGCACTACAGCGATCCAAAGTACGGAATCACTCATAACTACTAAACCGTCAGTCTCAGACTCAAGTGTCGTATGTCGTTGGAATCCTTGGCTTACGCCGGCCAAAATGCATGACATCAGATTCAATCGTAAGCTGGGAGAAATTTTCGGGTATTTCGCATTTTTGAAAAACCTACTTTTGCAAACTGGTTTTAGGTTTTTCACCTGATCGAAACCAAACCAGCGCAGAAAGATTCTCTGGAGAGCGAATGTCAATAATTATTAAAAAATAATCATTTTCGACTCACCGTCACAAAGAGGCACCAAAACGTTCGAAAGGGGCAGGGCCACTTTTAGTAAAATGCCTATAACTCCTGAACGGAATGAGATATCTCTGCCAAACTCAGAACACTTATTTAGGAGCTCAATCTGAGGTCACAGGAAAAACTACGCAGCCATTTGTCCTATCAATGTGAAAATCTGTGGTCCGAAGTGCCACAAGCGTCTACAAGGACATTGTAAAGTGGCCTGTTCAAATTTACCTAAAATCCTATAAAGCCTAAAGGAAAACTCAAAACTACATGAAACATGCTGAGCACATGCGACAGGTGATTCT
>JAHKKF010535971.1:28635-57794 GCA_019740295.1 Labeo calbasu
AGGTACAGCTTTGCTAAATAATATGTAATGTCTTTTTCCTTATATGCTTAAATGCCTTAAGCACTTTAACCCTGGTAATTGCTGCTTGCAGCTATATTTCTTTTTTGAACCTGTCACATCTGACTTTCACACTTGAAACAAGCAGAACGTACAGTGGCAATAAATATGAATGCAGTCATCATGGCTTGGAAATTGTTCAGTGATTCTGCATTTTCAGGCACTAGTCAGGATATTTATTGGTGTTTGAATCAGAAATGTAACTTGCTTACAAGGAGAAACTGGTCCAACAATTAGGGCCAAATCAAGAAAATCAAACTAACGTCCAAATTCTAGTTCAAATGAGTTAACTGTTAAAACCACCATTACTGTATAATGGAAACAACATCTACTGTATCCTTCATATTTTGCCAGTGCTATTACATAGAAAAGAAAATTGATATGTGTATGAAATAATGGGCCAAATGTGTGTGAGACAATCTTGAAACCGTGCTGGTCAAAACGTACTTAAAATATCTTGGTATATGAAACTATTTGAGTGTAATACATCAACTAATTCAACACTGAAGATTCTTTGCATTTCTTGTCATTTTCTTCTAGTCATTGACCAGGACAGTGATGACTTGAGTTGAGTTCTTCATGTCTTGAGACTGGAAAATGACCAAACAAATGTTTGTATCTTGTCCTACCTGGCTGATACAAACAAAGGATGTCTTGATGTTAATCAAAGGCATATGTCATAAACATGATGCAGTAGTGAATTATCTAATGCATTTTCAGACATTACTCCAGAGAGATGATCAATACCCATCATTCAGGGCATTCTTTCAGCTCCTGTGACAATGGAGGGTTCAGCCACAGAATATACAGCGTGTCTTGCTGAGGGAAGTACAGCCAGTCTCTCACTGTGGAGTATATCATAGGCGTCTTTGTCCAGAGTCATGGCTTTCTGAGGAATTATGTTACAAGCAGGATGGCAGGTAAAGACAATGGGGAAAAAAAGTTGTGCCTGGAAAACTTGGCAGTTGGTTACACATTTCCAGCATTTCTTCACCTTCCAGCCAATATTTTGCACTCTTTTGTTGGGGTAACTGTAAAAGATCCCCAACAAACTGGCTTTCCAGATTTTGATCCTGTAATCCTAGTTGGAATGTCCAGCGGCAGGCACAACGGAACTTGGCCTCAAGCGTTCAGTTTCCCAGGCTCTCTGATATCCGAGGAACCTGATACTTTCCTCATAGTTGAGAGACCAGTGAGAGTCTGGATACACTCGAGATACTTGAGAGTTTTAATGCATTCTGGGTTTCCCAGGCTTCTGGAGATGCAGTTTTCATAGCAAAAGTAAAAGAAGACTGGTGGAAAACCACCTGAGATATTAACATGGTATTGCAAATTGTTTTGCATTTGAGTCCCTCCATTTTTTGTTTTAAATTCCTCTAATTAGCTTGGAATATTTAGTACATATTTCATATTGTTCTTGTTGAGGGAATGCTGTGGTAAAATTACAGTGATAATATCATCTCTTTAAGCCATAACTTTACGTTTGAGAGTATCAAAGTTATTAAATACCTGGAGCAATATTAATAAAAGTTATTGCATGAGTTATAGTCAGATTGCTCATTTTGTCAAAACACATTGAGTTCTGCTGAGGCCAACAGTGTTCTTAATGCTGAATTTGGCCAAGGATCATGGGAACAGAATGAAGCTGCAGTGCTTCTCTGGCCTGATCACTGAGTTAAATCAGCAGGTCCAAATTTCATAACAAATTTCTGCTATAACAGCAGACTTCACTGCCAAATGACAATGTTCCATGGTTCTTACTCAACTACTTAGATGGTGCAGGACTCATCAAGTATTAGTGACTGTGATAGTTATCTGGTTATTTATTACCAAGACAGAAATCTTTAAAAGGAACACTGGGTATCAAGACTTATATTGCTTAATAAAATGTAAATGATGTTTTTACTGAAATATGTAGTAGAAAACCTTAGAAAGATTTACATTATTTTCAAAAATCCACATCGTTTTATACATATTTTGGATTATAGGGGGTGCAATTATTTTGATGATGTCAAATGGTTGCACTCTGTGAGGTACAGGTGCTACCTATTGCTACTTTTACCGCAACACAACTCGAAATACAATACTAATACGGTGCCACATTGTGCAGCTTTTGGTTGTAATTTTCAGTTGAAGGGCAACAAGAGAAGCGATGTAAGTCTTCATTGCCTTCCTTGTGATAAAAAGAATGGGACGAATAAAACTTCCTAAAGACCCATGTCTTTGTTCTCTCCACTCTTCTGATGCCTTTGAGGCTTTTAGTAGACCACAACTACTGAAAGAGCTTACGGGTGGCAATGGATATAAGCGTATTAGGCTTAAACCAAAAGCCATACAAGGAGTCTAAATGCCCCTGGATATTGAAATCCACGCTGAGAAACTTCTTTGGGGGCTTTGGCATCATGCTAAGTGTCGGCATGTTTACATCCAGTCAGGATGGCATCTAGCGTTTCTTGTCTCTGCCATTTGTAAGCAACAGGTAGTGCCAGAGTCCTAGAGTCTTTTGGTTTGTTTGCAGGGTGGTTTACATGTTATGGGTGCTTGACAGGGCATTGTTAAATAATGCACTCACAATAACAACAAAGCATTGCGCTTTTGTAAAATAATGATAGCAAACAGGATGCGCTTTCTGCTGTCTCTGTGAACTTGAGCACAAAACTCAGAAACTGTGTAATCTTACTTTACAGACATGAAAAATATGTCTTTAGAGAGTGAAATGCCCACTTTCAAATAAACCAAATGGAAAACAAATATTATGAGATTATGTATTCTGTATGAAACATGCAGACAGGCGCATGCATGCTGTGGAAATGGCGATTCAGTGTCGCCGACTTAATCTCTTAAGGTCACTGCACACCGAAATTTCGGTCTGAAATTTTCACACGTTAAAAAATAAACTGCCTCTGAAAGTTTCGGCCGTCATAAAACAGTTCAGATCAGGTTCAATTTTCTACGTTTTTGCATCCGTATTAAGCATTTTGATAGGAAAGGAAAGCGAATACGAAAAAAATGGAAAAACGCATTGCACTCAATGTGCAATGACCTTTAAACCAAAAACAAAGAAAGCACTGGTTTATTAAAAATTATTAAAATGTTAATGCAACCACCTTACTGTTTTGCCCTGACACATTTATAGTCATTACTTCTGCCGGTGTGCTGTGGCAAGTTTTATGCGTGCGCTCGAACGCTTACTAGGCTATGTAGGCAATTAAAGGCTCATTATTGTGGTTTAAACGGTTTATTAATAAACGTACGATTAAAATGAACGACTACTAGTCGAGCAGAAAAATATTTAGTCAAGGGCAACCCTAGTTAATACAATATGAAATTGTCCCTACAACGTTCTGCTGTCTAGTTATGACTTGGGTTCCTCCTTCAGTGTAAGTTTATAACATGCCAGAAGAAAACTGTTAATCTGATCACTTAGTCTCAGCATGACTCAACATGATTTGAGCAACCATTCATGTCCATAGCACAGACTGTGCAAGATGAGTTATGTGCCAAACGTTAACACTTAGCATTAAGGGTTTGTTCAAATGGCTAACCCTAAATATGAGTAATAATGATAGCGATGCCAGCTTGAGCAAACCACCAACTATGGAGGACAGCCAGATTTTACCCTGTTTGTCCCTGTTTTACCTACTATCTAACATTTATGGGTTTGTGCTGCTGTAAAGGTCAGGGGCTGGACGTCTGGCCTTCCCTTCTTCTCTTTTCTGGAAAAATCAAACCATACAACCAAGTGCCATTTTGAAGAAACTCTCTTGAGAACGCTAACAGAGACTGGCACAGCTCTCTTTAGCTGCACATATGTGTGAGTGTGTGTCTGAATGTGAAGACTAGACATGTCTGTCAGACGGCACTGCTTTCACCACAGGTCTCAGCGAGATGCTGTTATCTCTGCTCTCTCTGGCAGAAAATGAGAGGTTTTATTTAGCACTAAAATAAAGTAAATGCCAACAGAGCATTTTTGCAAGTACACTCAAGAGCATTGTTTGGATGCTGACTTAAAACCAGAACATAATTGCTACTGTAAGGTGATTGTCAACACTTCCTTCTGCCTTGATGTTTTACAGTGTTATATTGGAAATCATACTCTATTGGTCTGCTAAACTTACTATATCACCAGTGATTGGTAATGTAGCCTCAAACCACTGTCAATGTGAAGCATGTTTATTTATCTAAGCATTAGCATAGCTTGAAGTATACGCACACACACACACACACACACAAGATTAGTTTCAATCTTAATAGACAACAGCCTTCAAGACACTGAAGCTCCAGGGCACCTAACAAAATTAGAAGCCTCTCCATACTAGTAAAGTGCTGTGTCTGTATCTGTGCATGGCCTTTCAAATCAAGCTAATGCTAACTGACTAAGCATTAGTGCAGTGTGCTGGATGTGCAGAACGAACCCCACATTGCATCTACACCATAAAGAAACAACAAAACTAGAATGCTCTGATATGTTTGTCATGATACCAATTTTGGTTGATACCAATGGAAGTGAAATGTAAAGATTCTCAATACTACAGAAAAAACCAATTTGCTATTGAACACAGTCTTTTTTTATGTACATATTAACAAGTAGAATGTAAACAATGACCAATGTCCAATGTAGCCTTCCAGAATTTCTCAGTTAAAGTCAATTTTACATTTGTAAAAATTCAAAAGAAATGACATGTAAAATAAATAAAGACAGACGCGACAGTTGTCAGTTGACAGTTGCATTGTAGACAGCATCACTGATTTTTATGGGTTCTATTGTAATTTGTCGCACCAAGCTGCTTGCATCTGGCGTACACACTGTGTCAGGGTTATAGATATGGACAGAATGAGTTTGCTCAGAGCACAGGGCAAAAATGAAGGTGATGTAATGGTGAACAGGAATGCTAGTGACTCTGAATTTGGAAAGTGATTCATTTAAAAACCGCTGCTGAGTCACTGAGAAACTTGACTGAGATGTCAGATCATGCTTGCCATCTTGCCAAGAGATCTGAATCCTGTTGAAATTATAACAGATAAACAGTAGAAGTAGCATGGTGGTATTGTATTTGTCTTGTAATTTTGAAAAGAACAGTTCACCCAAAAATGAACATTCTGTTTTGATTTAGGCCCTGTTTACACTAGTGTGTTTTTGTTTTGAAACAGCGTTTTAAAATGAAAACGATCCTCATCTACACTGCGTTTCAAAAAAGATCTCCGTCTACACTACACAACCAAAAACGTATGTCACATGACCATTCATGCAGGTACTAACATAGATATGCGTAGGTAGATTCCCTATTATTCCCTATGAAATCTGAAAACTGCCTCATAGATATTGTTCCTTATGCTCCAATAGCATTAAAAAAGCTTATTTTTCAGGCTAGATCAGCCAGTGCGCATGTGCAGTACTGACCGCACGTCTCAGAACGCTGACTGTTTCTATAGCAACCGGGACTTCTAACGGCAGCTGCAGTGATGCGCTGACTTTACAGATTAGCGATTGGCTCATTTATTTCAAAGGCGGGGCTTCGTGGCCATAATGACCGTTGCAGTTTTCCCCATTTAAAACTATACCAGTGTTGTCTTGGGTATTCTATAGTCTTTGGCTGAAATGCAACCCAGGAGTTTTCAAACTACAACGGGGTCTGCAGTGTTTTCAAAAGTCTCCATGTTCAAGAGTCGAAAATGCGGGAGTAGTGTAATGTTCCAAACCTGACCTTTATGTTTTAAATCTTTCTTTTGTGAAACACAAAATTAGATATTTTGCAGAATGTTCATGCTGCTCTTTTCCATAGAGGGAAAAGAGCATAGCTACAAGGGGGTGTCTACTTCCAAAAAAAAAAAAAAAAGCCCCATAAATTTATCATAGAAAGTCGTTTTAATAATCCATGTGCTAAATTTGTCCTATGATAGTTTTGTAAGAAAGACAGAATGAACGTTTTTTCTGTTGTAGCATTCATTTAAATATAACACATGAAGCTAAATAAATTATTATGATTTTTTTATTTTATTTTGTACATTTTTAAACCATTTTAGCAAATCCTTTTTCTTGTTAACAGCTTTAAAGGAACAGTTCACCCAGACTTTATGAACTGGAATCGTGTGGATTATTGTGATGTTTTTATCAGATCTGATGGCACCCATTCACTGCAGAGGATCCATTAGTCAGCAAATGAGGCTAAATTTCTCCAAATCTGTTTCGATGAACAAACTAACTGCATCTACATCTTGGATGGCCTGAGTGTTTTTCAGCAAATGTTTATTTTTGGAGAGAATTTTATGCACTATTCACAGTAAAATCCAAACAGCCATACAGGAAACTTAAAGCACCTCTATAAAAAGTTTTTGTTCAGTGTGTTTTGTGCCAGCTGAGACCGGTATGCCCTGTGGTGAGCGGACCATCGTGTCTCTGGCACTGTTTTGCTGCAATAGCCATTCTGCCTGCTGGAGATGCCCCGTCTGTCCCGGGAACAGCGCTCCTCCTGAGCGTCTCCGTCACACACCTGCGGGACGGTCACATTCCACGCCAAGCACACAGATCTAGTTCTTAGTTGAGCTTCTTTTTGGATGCCTCCGAAGAGTTGTATTCACTCTGAATAATGGGAAATGAGTTTAAGTTTTAGAATTTAAACTCGAATTTGAAGTGAAAGCTGTGTCATAAATTACAGTATTTTTCTCAAACAAAGCTATTGTATGATTTCGTAAAGTTTGGAATATAGTGTTTTTATGATGCTTTTTGTATCTTAACAGCCTATTGTCATTGTATGCTTTCGTTGGAAAAGAACAGCGTGAACATTCTGCTAAACATCTCCTTTTGTGTTTACAAAAAGAAAATATTATGGATTTGGATTCTTTTATTCACCAATAAATCACAATAACTTTAGTGTTCTTTTTTATTATGTATATTACTCACACTCTGGTATGGCCACTGTAGCACGGCCTCTCACTAGCATGAGTTAAGTCCTCTCTAATTCCCCAGTTAACTTCCTCCAGGATATATTTTAGTCACAGTTACTGTTATATGTGGGTGTGAGCAGCTCCTTATCTGAGAGCAGTATTAATGTGGGCGATTACATGCGATGTCTAACAAATCGTTATGTGCAAGATCGTTGTCGGCGTGACACAACACTAAAGTATGGACATGGGCTTAAACTTACTTATGCTTTATTTAGGAAATGATATCATCAGTTGTAAGGATTAGTTAGGATTGGGAATAATTCCAGTGTCTGGAGAGCATGTGGAGAGTCTGGAAGACAAAGTGTTAATGCCGCATTTTCAATGTCCCATTTCTCAGATCAGAGATAATGAAAGAGTCTGGATGGGGCCTGTAAATGTTGGCTGCTAGAGCATCTCTGACTCGACAGCTATTTCCTCCCCTGGCAGCGGCGCTCCCTCGGCCCATTCGCCATGCGCGCACACACACACACACACACACACACACACACAACCGAGGAGGTAGTTTTCATTTAGCCATTGACCACCAAATACTGCTAAATAACCAGTGAGAGCATAAATGTATAGAAAGTACAGTTATAGGTAAAGAAATGTAAAAGCATAATCGTACAGCTATAGATGAAGAAACAACCAAATAAATTTCCTAAACAAAAATAGTTTAATTTAATTGCTGTTACATTTTTACTACAGTGAGTCTCTGAGGGATATTCAAAGAAGCATCAAAAACAAAACAGTTTGTGTTTATGTGCATACATGGAAGAAATAGAGTGTGAGAGTATGATTTGAGATATGGGTCAAACCCGTTCGCACTTCCCCTCTTCCATAACCTCTCCATCGTCTCTTTCTCTTCCTCTCCTGGCACTATAGCTGAGTTATGAACATCTGCCTCTCTCCTCCCTGAAGCTGCCACATGTCGTGTTACCATGACAGCAGAGGTGTCATTGGTTTAATTTACATATTTGTAGCAGTCTCGAGGCTGGATCTACAGGCTATGTTCATGTGAACATGTGGCGTGTTGTTTTATCGAGGCCTTGGTACAGCTCAATGGAAGTTCGGAATCTGTTGTAGACAGAGTAAGCCACGTGATTTTACCAAGGTTAGGGGTTGTTGGTTAGACATACAGCAACAACAGCAATATATTAAAAGACATAACCAAAGTGTGCAAAAATTAGTAACTTGTAAAATCATGTTATGCATCAGTTATTAGGGGCAAAGCTTGCCCTATTGTATCCGTTAGTTTTCTTCTTCTTCTTGCACTCTGGGAGTCTGTGGCACCCCATAGAACCGTTTGCGGGAAAGTTATGAAATTTGGCACACAGATAGAGAACAGTCTCAATGTTAACCATAGCAAATTTAGAGTCTCTATCTCAAACTCTCTAGCACCACCAATAGGCCAAATTTACACTCATGTTTCTGCTAATAACTTTTAAACCATAAGGTCTAGAAGCAAATTTTTTTTCCCTTCTGATTCTTTAGCTTGTGCCAAGCTGAATGCATACCAAAATGTAAATGTAAAAATTTGCAAAAAATGTACTTGTTCGAACTCCAATTTTTATTATCATCTTTAGAAAATGCTGGAAAAAAGACCAAAAGCTTTTTATTTACCAAACTGTTTTCATATAGCGTGGTAATACGTTGTATGAATTTTCATGCAAAAATTGACATGACGCTATATTTTCGCAATGCTTTAGCGGATTCAGACCAAACTTGGTATGTTTTATACCAAGAATGACCTGAGGGCACATGAGTAACAAATATACAAGTTTTACATTTTTGTTGACAAAAATCATAAGAGTGATCTCGTTAGATTTGGAGCGGCATACCGCATCAAATGATACCAAATTTCCCAATGTCAGTCATTTTAAATGTTTACCACTTCAAATTTTGTGGTAAAATGCAGTATTTTTTCAAATGCTTTAGTGTAATGTTATGAATCTTATTGAACTTTGGGATACGAATAGAGGACAGTCTCATCATTAACCACAGCAAATTTGGAGTCTCTGTCTAACTGTCTAGCGACACCAACAGACCAAATTTGCACTCTGCTAATAGCTACTTTGCCAAAAATCTACTTTTTTTAACACGTCCTAGAAGGTTTGTCCAATTTTCACTAAATTATGATTATTTTCAGAACATTTTGGCAAAAAGTTATCAAAAGCCATTTTTTACACATGAGATATAGCCTCATGTCCAAAAATAGACATGAGTTTTATTTATTTCTCCACAACGCTTTAGAATTCTGACTAAATTTGATGTGTGTTATAAAAAGCATGACCTAAAGGCATATGAGTAGTTTCGGCACAGCGCCACCTATTGGTCACAAGATATGAAAAATGACATTTCCGCTCATAACCTCTGACCAGTTTGGCCAAAATCTGCTCCTGGACCATACATGGACCAGCTAATCAAGATGTTCAAGGCTACTAAATTACAGAAAGGTATGTTGAACCATGGTTGGAACCAAGTTTTCAGAAAGGTATCTTTCCAGAAGAAGGGTTGGAGAACCCTGGTCTTTACTGAGTGCTTAATCTGACTGAGTAATCTTTGAGTGAGTCATTGAATCATTCATTCAACTGGTTTGTTCAAATACACAAAGTCAATAAATCATTTAGTCAGTGAATCATTCACTCAACCAATTTGTTCAAAACACTGATTCGTTTATGAAAACAATCCTTTGTATTGTTTATAGCTGTGGTGCCAACATCTCTATTTTCATAGAATTAGAATGATTATTAAAACTTTAATGTTGTAGTTATCGTCTACAAGAACAATAACTATAATCATAACAATATTAGCATCCACACCACTCGATAATAACATGTGTATTTCAAGCATGCAACTGCAATTATGCTTTAAATGCTCAAGCTCTTTTGTAAAGTCAAGTGGATTCTGATTGGCTGGCAGTGTTTTCAGTGTCGTAGTAATGCCAACAATATCATTCCTCTGTGTTGTTGTTGTTATAGTTGTAGTGACCTCATGATGTGTTCACACCAAAAGCGCATTTAATTATTCACGCAAGTAGATTACACACTTGTCATTGGAAAGACACGAATCGAAGTGAATTCGCGCTGGGCAGTGCTAATGATGTGACGCGATTGCTGCAAATGCGCAATATACGTCTCAATCACATTTTCCGCGCAAGTTGACCCTGGTGAAACAACCAGCATATGCTGGCAGGCATGTTTTGATGCTGGGATGCTGGTTAGGTATGTTTTGGTGCTGGTTTAAGCTTGTCCTTAGCTGGTTTATGCTGGTCCTTTGCTGGTTTATGCTGGTCCTTGACCAGCAACATGACCAGCATAAACCAGCAAAGGACCAGCAAGAACCAGCTACGGACCAGCATAAACCAGCTACGGACCAGCTTAAACCAGCATCAAAACATACCTAACCAGCATCCCAGCATCAAAACATACCTACCAGCATATGCTGTTTTTTTCACCAGGGGAATTTAAAAAAAATATTAAACTTGAGCGGAAAAATTTTGCGTTGTTGCACAAACCAATCAGCAAAGAACTTACTGACATGTCCGGTTCTATCAGATAATGCTTTTTAATTGCTTTTTATGTTTTTATTCACACAAATGATGCAATCCCGTGTGTAAACTAGAGTGAGTAACGCGATGCAAATGTTCACTTTGCGTTTGGTCTCTGTAGTCTCTGACAAGCTACAATTTTTTGTCTTTTTACATGAATCTTTAGTGCTGAATCATTAGTTATCATCCATGGTGTGAATGGCCCTTCAGGGGTTTGTGTCCTTAATTATGAGTATCAAACAATACAAATTACCGTCAGTAGCATTATGTTATAAAGCAACCTGAAATTTTAGCCTTAGGTCTTAGCCAGTGATTATAAAAGGCGCTATGTGTTTGTGTGTAGTAGTGTTGCCTGTGGAGTGGTTCACGGTTTGAGTCTGTGTGTGTGCTGTTCTATTTGTAGCTGCTGTGTGCTCATGTCAGTTGCCTAGGAGACCCTTGGCGGAGTCCCAGCAGGGTAGAGGAGCTGACCTCGCCCATGGAGCAGAGATACTGAGAGAGCCGGGCATATCCGTCTAGTGCGCCTGCCTGTCCTTCCGCAACATCCTTCCCCCTCCTGGGAGTTCCCGTTCTGTGACACACACCCAGACACCTGCTCTCCTTAGAGACATGAGAGTGCAGCGCCCCCTGAGCTTGCTTTTACAGGCTAATGCCTGCTTAGCTCCATGTTAAGTTGTTTATCTCCTTACGGTATGTCCTGGTATCATGATAACTCCTCACTGCTCTCCGTATATACACTATAAGTGGGCTGTGTCTGGAAAACACACCCTTCCGTGTTACACATCAACCTACACACCGCGCTCATCCCACGTGTTATAACACTTCATAGCAAACTCAGTCATGTAAGGGCTTGTGATGAGAGATGGTAAGTCATTTCAGATGGGCTAAATATCAGTAGAGGAGCTTGAAGGCTATGTTTGTGGTTGGGATTAAGTTTATTAATATATCTAATCAAGCTAATAAGGGACATAGAGCAATTGTTTGTTACTAATTATAGATGCTTGTAGTAGATACTTGCTTAATGATGTGAAAAATTACAGGAGTGGTCATCTAATTTGGGAGTTAAATGAATTTTGTTGATACTGATAAAAAGCAGACAATTATAAGATCTACACAAATTTCCTCAATTAAAAGAATTTATTTTTACGTTATGTTCACTGTCCAATATTTCCAAGATTTCTTTACTTTTTTTAACCCTCTTGAGTGGGTTTTTCTTTGATATCCTCATCTTTCCATTTTCCAGGACAGTGAGTTTTGCATATGCAAGCACTACTCACATTTTCTTCTGAACATGTACAAATCTAGTTACTTTTGCAATCGTGTTTGGTGCAGCTAGGGGTGCAGAAATCGCTTACAGCAGCTTTCAGTTATTCTTCTTTACTGCAGATATAGATCCTTCAATATAGTAGTTGAAAATGGTATGAATAAGCACAAGAAGAATATTTTGCTAGTTTTCCAAGAGAGCATTTGAGAAAGCACTTAGGCTGACACAGCACAGGCTTTATTACTTCAGTGCACATTATGTTCCCAAGCTGCAAGGAAACAAATGCAGGTATGACATACCTCTCTTTTCAGAGTGCTGGTGTAGTTTATTTATGGACCATAGATTTGTTAACCATTTACTCTCAGGTTATGTTGAGACTGACTTTATTGTCTCAGAGACTTTTTCTTCAAATTTTTTGTTCTCAAAACACATTTGACAGATATTGCTGTAGCTTTAAATCTCTGTTGTATCCCAGAGGCATTTTGTATTTAGGCATCCAATAAAGTTACAGTGCTTATGTTTGGGATTGAGTGAATGAGGAAGTGAGGTAGTAAGCAGTTATTAATGTCATAGTGGCATAAAGGATTTTGGACTGAAAGCAGAAATCATAAGAGCAGCTTTTGAAATGCTGATGGGCTCAGTGAGGTGTGATGTGAGGGCATGTTACTGTACCTGGGTTGGAGTCTCTAGAGTGAACATGAACTCACAAGTTCTGCTCTGCTGCTTTACTGACTGTCACACTTCCTGAGTGTGTGTGTCTGAGTGTTTTATTTTTAATTTCTCGTTTGTTTCGTCATGTCAAATTTATTTATTTTATTTTTTAGCATAGTAATTCAGATTACGTTCATATTTTAAAACATTTTAAGATTTACTGGGGCCCTCTGGAAGTTAGTCTTAATAAGATTAAAAGGAGAGCAAATGTAGACTTTTGCTTTTTTTTCATTATGGAAGCCCATTTCCACCACTGAATAAAAAATAAAAAGGTAATTGCGACTTTTTATTTCACAATTTTGACTTTTTTCTCAGAATTGTGAGATTTATACTCACAATTGTAAGCTGTAAAGTCAGAATTGTGCAAGTGGATATAAACTCAATTCTGACTTCTTTTCTCAGAACTTTAGAGTTTATTTAACTTTCAGAGTTTAAATCTCGCAATAGTGACTTTTTTCTCAGTTGTGAAAAAAAGCCAGAATTGTGAGGGGAAAAAAAATCAGATTTATGAGATAGAAACTCGCAACTGCAAGAAAAAAGTCAGAATTGCAAGACACAAACTCGTAGTTAGGAGAAAAAATGTCAGAATTGCGAATTTTTATCTTGCAATTCTGACTTTACTTTTTGCAATTATGAGTGCATATCATGCAATTCTGAGAAAAAGTAAGAACTGTGAGAAAAAAAATCTGAATTCTAAATTTGTATCATGCAATTCTGAGATAAAAAGTAGCAGTAAGCTTTTTTTTTTAATCAGTGGCAGAAACAGGCTTCCATATTTCAGAGAAATCTCTGCGTACCCAGCATTATTACTCCTGAAATATGAAAGAGCAGTTTTACCATTAATTACACACATCACATTTTTAAAAGATCAGTTTAAAAAAGAATATAATATAATGTAATATATATAATTAAAAAAAATTTAAGACAACACAGAATTTTAATTTAAGTTTCTGTTTTTGCAATACTATGTGATGCAAGACATTGTGAAATATAATGATGCATTTTTTTTTTACTGTAATTTTTATTAATTAATTAATTTTTATTTTAATTTAATGTTTTAAAGGTTTTTATTTAGCCAAAAACTGAAACTGAAAAATAAAGTTTATTTAATAATCAAATAAATAATTATTAAATGTATTTAATAATCATCACTCATCAACAGGTTAAATAAAAACATGTATATAGTGCAAATATAGTGCATTTATTTAGCAAAATGTTCATCTCTAGAGTTCTTTCTTCTAGTTGCTGAACAAGCTACTGACATTAATAGCTGCAATTTTTTTTTTTACTGTTTTGGCTGAATATTTTCATTTGCTGAAATTTCAATCCATCACTGAAATTGAAATATGATCTAAACAGATGATATTCTGGCACGGGGACTTTTTCTGTAATGGATGTATGGCAACGTCTGGAGTCAGAAAGAAGGGGTCACGTGTGAGCTGTCTGGGTGTTGACGTGGACAGAGATGCGAGGTAATGATGGGGTGTT
Source organism: Labeo calbasu (assembly GCA_019740295.1). Lineage (NCBI taxonomy): Eukaryota > Metazoa > Chordata > Actinopteri > Cypriniformes > Cyprinidae > Labeo > Labeo calbasu. The sequence goes on from JAHKKF010535971.1 coordinate 42,630, forward strand.
TGATACGTTACGTGAACGGACATGACAGCACTACAGAGTGTGGGTGACGGCTAACTGCTAACACACACACGCGCCGCCTGTCCATGTAACAGTCACGCTCCCGCAATACTGTGGCTATAGAAACTAAAGTAATACTGAATATTTAGTACCATAATATATAACTGTAATACCATAGTACTACTATCTGATACCATCATTATTAATTTCCTTTAGACTTCACAAAGCATAGTCGCATATGTGATGAGTTGGTGCATTAGCTGGTTCTAAGGCCCAGAGCGCCTACATCAGCAGATTAGCTGACTATTTCATTCATTTAGCTTTTTAGCTAATCTAGCTGTATTGGGTGTTAGCTCAGCACCAACGCCGGATCACATCTAATTCCATTTTAGCCAGCAATATAAATCTTCGCTTGATAGATTTACTTTGTTACATTGCCTTTGTTAGTGATAGCATATATTTCAACTAGTTTTCTGGAAAGCTGCCACACTGGAAGCTGAAGGAAAAGCAGCTTTAGCCTGTCCGCTTATGTTCTGCAGTTTAATGTCTTTAGATACACATATACATACATTAAATGCTGATGTATGGGCACTGGAGAGTGATTGTGTTATATTTATGGGTAGCTTAATTTGTATTCATGAGTTGCTGGACAATAGACTAAAAGCTACTCAGAACAATGGAAAATGGAAAAAATAGATATTTTCAGTATGAGTTCCAGGAAAAATACATAAACATGATTGGAACAAGATGCATTTACTGGAGAAGCAAAGCTTTATGAATTATTACTGGCAAATGTTTTTTTTTGTTTGTTTTTTTCAGTTTTGCTTAATATGTTTGAATGTTTTTATGGCAAAACAAGAAAAAAATAATGATAAATGAATGTATTTTTAACACACTTATCACAAAATTGTTTTTTTAAGAATTTGAATTTGTTTGAATTTTGTTTGAATTTTAGTTAAAGTTGTAGTAATTTAGTTGTTTTAATCGTTTTTATTAGTCATTTTTATTTCAGCATTACTTTTAGTTATTAGTAAATCAAGTTAAATTATTAAATGATTTAAATAAAAATAAGAAATTTTGCCTTGACAACTAGCTGAAATACACACACACACACACACACACATATATATATATATGTGTGTGTGTGTGTGTGTGTGTGTGTGTGTGTGTATATATTTAACTAAATTCAAATAAAATATAAAAAAAATATATTTTTGAATTTATTTTAATAGCAACATATCAAAAAAATTTGACTCTTTCCATTTTTAAGTGCTATAAACAGGTCCCTGGTGCATCTACCAACCNTATTAGTAAATCAAGTTAAATTATTAAATGATTTAAATAAAAATAAGAAATTTTGCCTTGACAACTAGCTGAAATACACACACACACACACACACACACACATATATATATATATATGTGTGTGTGTTTGTGTGTGTGTGTGTGTGTGTGTATATATTTAACTAAATTCAAATAAAATATAAAAAAATATATATTTTTGAATTTATTTTAATAGCAACATATCAAAAAAATTTGACTCTTTCCATTTTTAAGTGCTATAAACAGGTCCCTGGTGCATCTACCAACCCAGAAAACATGAAAAAAAAAGAACCCAGTAACTTTATTTTGGTAAGCCTTTCTCTGCAAACATGTGAAAAAACAAGCTAATCAGATTTTGCTCCCCTATTGATGTATGAAGGGAAGCTTATTATAATATTATCGCCCCTTATTCTGCATGTTTCCACCCACGGCGCCACTATTTTGTTTTTGCAAGCAACAATGGTGTACCAGTTCTAGCGCTATGACCTTTAGAGACATAACCGACTGCGTGTTTGTAACTTGTGTTTTTAACATAAACGTGTGTGTATTTGACAGTTTAAGCACAATAAGACATGAAAGAGAACTTAGTTTAGTACTCACTTGCCATGTGACAGCCGCTTTTTGTGTGCATGCATTGAATGTGCGCTCAGAAAACAATGTTTTAGAAGTTTAAATGAATATGGCTTTAAAACACATGATTTCAGCTTAATAGACATGATAATCAAAATCAATCAAATGTTTTTGTCAGAGTATCTGAGTTACGAGCTTTAAACGCACAGCTCTGTTCTGGTAAAGGGGGCGGGGAGCAGCAGCTCATTTGCATTTAAGGAGACATGCATGAAAACAGTGTGTTTCTGCTTCTACTCAAAATGGGCATTTTCAATTTCATCTAAAACAACAATGTTTTTATGGTTTTGGTTTTAGTTAACTCTAATTACGCTGTCTCAGAGAGATCTAGTTGAGACCATCCCAGAATTAGTCACTTAATTTAATCCCATACAGCTGCGCTGTGCTGTTTTAACTGCTGAGGTTTTCCTGCACTGTGATAGTATGTCAAATTCAACCTTCCCTTGATTCTGTGCTGAGCTGCCAGTATTGATAACTGCTGTAGTAGCCTTCCGGCATAATTCAGTACTTCGGACTCTTTTCCTTCTTGACAGTCAGGTCTGTCTTTGCGTGACCGATAGCAGTTTGGATCTTGTTATACGCCAAACAGGGTCACCCCTGTTAAAGCACATTGATGGGGGCGTGTTACCATGACAATACCTTGAAGGTCCAGTCGTGTTCTTCCAGCCTTTGTTTGTTTGTCATTGGCACCTCTGTTTGTGCTGATAAAGGAATGTCGGAGATGACAAGCCCCGTCTGAAAAATGAAACAATCAGAAACTTTGCAGACATGTGAAATGACAGGGGTGGTCTCCTTGAACACAGCTGAAGGAGGCTGGGAGTGGCTGGCCGTCAGCTGTCTGCCCAATAGAGCACAACAACAGAGCTCCACAAGTGAAAACACCATGTGTTTTCTTCGTAGAAAAAATAAATTTTTAGTGCTGATGTACATTTTGTACAATCCCTCTTATTTTGGTAAAATAATTAACATTTTAACACAATAGCATGTTATTTTTTATAAAGTTCTGACCTGATTAAGATGTTTCACATACAAGACATTTACATATAGTCCACAACAGAAAACAATAGTTGAATTTATAAAAATTACCTTGTTCAAAAGTTTACATACACTTGATTCTTAATACTGTGTTGTTACCTGATTTATCAACCTGATTGATCAACAATTTTGTTTAGTGATAGCTGTTCATGAGTCCCTTGTTTGTCCTGAACAGCTAATCTGTCTGCTGTTTTTCCTACAGATTCTTTGGATTTTTCTTTTTTTTCATTTAGTACTGCCCTTCAGAAGCTACAGAAGATACTAACATGTTTCCCAGAAGACAAAATAAGTTAAATTTACCCTGATCTTCAAATTCTAAAAGTAAAATTTGACAATTATTTTCTCTTGTGTACTATAGATAAACATCTTATTCAGGTCAGTAAAAAATAACATGCTTTTTGTATGATCCCTCTTATTTTGGCAAAATAATTAAAGTGCTCCTATTATGCCTTTTCAAATATGACATTTAATGCAGCGTGTCATGTAGCGTGTAGTGAACATAAACTATCTGCAAAGTTCTGAAGCCGACACTGCACGATAAAGTTATTGTCTGTCAAAAAAAAGAGTCACAATCACCTGAACGAGTTGTCAGGAATTCGAATCTTATTCTGTTACGGCTATACGTCACATTTGCGTAATGTCCGCCCACGTTCTACGTTGCAAACAACTTGCCCGCCCACAAACACAGTAAAATTTCCATGTGGTTTATGTCGTGTCGAGAAGACGCTGTATCCTACGCTGTGAGAGTAAATTTGTTTTACATTCACTTCCAAAAGATGAATCTACAAAGACTGTACTTTCTAGTGATCGTTCAAAATATGTAGTTGTGTATGTTATGTTGTGTAACAACCCTGCACATGTCTTGCTAACCGGCTAACTCACACCTCTGTAGTTCTGTTGTTCAGCTGTGGGTCCACTGTAGTCTAAAAAGTTGTGATTGAAGCAGCTTGACTGTCTGTCTGTCTCATTAGTTGGAGTAATGATAAAGGATAGCACACGAAGGGGCTTTCACACCGAAAGCGGAAAGCGCTGCGTTATGAAACCCATGAATTTCAATGGAGGACCAGTTGTTTCTGCGTTGACCAAAGCGCTCGCATAGCGGAGCGCACGCCACGCTCAAAGTTCAAATGAGTTGAACTTTGCCGCCGCGCTCTGAAGGGCTGCACTGAACCCAGCGGCCAGCGCAGTGCTTTCTGTGTTCAATGTGAAAGCTGCTTAATGCATTATACAATGTTAAAGTTTACAATATGGAGGTGTGCCTGGTTCACTTACATAAGCAAATTGCGAGCACTTTCCACCACTGATGGAAATAACGGCGTTATAAATAAACGGCGTTACTAACGGCGTTATTTTTTTCAGTAACGAGTAATCAAACGAATTACTGTTTCCACCGTTGCAACGCCGTTACCGTTACTGACAATAAAATGCGGCGTTACTATAATTTATTATAACATTATTATAATTTTTTTCAGTTCATTAGTGTACCTGCATGTGACGAATCGTAAACTCTAGTGTGACGAGCCGTCGTTTTGACTCGTACACACGAAAAGAAAGATATAGAGCGAGAGAGCCTTATACCATGCAGAATTTACGCGCACCATGTAAACGATATTCTTTGTTGTATTTTCCTGTCAAAATAACAGAGTTCTTTGGAATTCTTCAGCTTTTAAGAACTGCCGGTTTCTCCGGTAGTAGGCGGAACTAATGCGCAAACGGCAATCTTATTGGCTGGCACTCACCTATTATCGTCCCTGTTTTGATTTCAGCAAATCAGTTTGAGCAAACGCAGACAACGTGATTAATATTCATAAACTCAGCAGCTCATTACTGCTTAGTGCTTTTTATATTGTTATTAGTACTAAGATTCATAGTAGTTTTGATATCTTATCAGTATTATTTTTCGTTTTTCCCCCCTTTTTTTTTACAGAAACACTAAATTACAAACAATATCTTTAGCATGACCACCAGTCTTAAGTTCAGTCACCATGACAAATAAGCATTCATACATGGTTATTCTAATTACTGAAGTTCTAATTACTAAAGTTTACTGTACATATATATACAGGATATCAGATATTTAATATTAGTCTGGGAAAATGTAATTCATTTAATTTAAATTTCATTCATTTAATATATTTAATATTGGGGGCATCCAAGTTATTTGATATATTTGAACATTTAAAAATAAAATAAAATAACACAATAGTTACTTTCCCTGGTAATTAGTTACTTTTAAAATGACTTAACTCAGTTACTATTTGTGAGAAGTAACTAGTAACTATAACTAATTACTTTTTTAAAGTAGCATGCCCAACACTGCTTTCCACAGTAGTCCGTGCTAACTTGTCGATCGGCCACTTCAACTGTTTCATCGTCAAACTCTGGCTTGAATTGGTAAGGTCAAATCGTTGCCATATTTTCTATTGACAAGTCTCTAGGGCTGTCATTCAGTTATGGCAATGGGCGTACCGTTTTCCCGACCCACGCTGTATGCGGTAAACCAGTCATAACGGACTGTGCCGTCTAACCAGTCACAGCAGTGAGGGCTCACGGAAAGGAGGGGTTTAAAGAGACTGATTCTTCGAACTGCTTTGCACGAGTTGTTTACGAATCATTTAGAAATGAAGTAAAATGAAATCTATTTTTGGAGAAAACTAAAGTGTTTTTTGACCTTGCATACATGTAAACCTGTTTTAGGAGACTCATTAAACAATATTAGCAACCTTTAAAATGGCATAATAGGAGCACTTTAACATTTTGCAGATTCAAGGTGTATGTAAACTTTTGACTTCAACTGTATATCAGTTTTCAAATTTTGAGAGAAATAAGCAAATACAGCCTTTCTAGTATGTCACCAGTGTTGAACGGTGAATAAGAATCTCATTAAAGTCATCATTATTTTAGTGAAGTTAAATAAAAAGCATCTGGCATTATATCACTGGGTTCTGTCTGTGGTCTTTAGATGCCACTTGGCTAAATTTGATTTACAGAAAAAATGTTGGATGCCATGTAAAAAATTCTTTCAGTGAAATTATTTCAGTGAGCTCAAACCATCTTGAGATGAGATATTGAGCTTTCTACATCCATATAACTAAAATTTGTTGTGGGCTGTGACAGATCGCTGTGGTTAACTGAGTTTTAAAAAAAAAAAGTAATCAGTCAAAAAGTAGGAAAATGAAAAATGGTTAAGCAACCAACTTCTTTTGGACAACTTGAGATGGAATGACCCATAATAAATGTGCATACATAAATGCACATACAAAATCTGACAGATTAGCCACATAAACACAATGTGTTATTTAGTTAGGTTTGTGGTTTTGAAGATAGATACACTATTGGTATGCTGTTCCAGTGCTTTCAATGATAATGTGATCTACTAAAGATCAGGCAAACTTGGCTGATGGTCAAAATTGCTCTTATTCTTAAGTGGCATCTTAAGCTAACGCATGCAACTGAAAGCCTCTTTAATTTCATGCTACAAGACAGTTCAAAACTAAGCTACCATTTAAACAAGGGTCAACTTTTTGTGAGAACAGCAATAGTTCAGACAGCTAGGTTAAGACTGTCACCATCAGTTCTTGTTGGATCTCTTTTGATTTATTTCTTCAGGCAAGCAGAATCTGAGTTTAGAGTCAACATAAAATGGAAACTGACACTGTTACTACCTAATACAGTTCTTCTTGGTCTTATTGTGCACAGTGATCTCAAAAAAAATGTTTGTCTTCATAATCTTTGATTAAAATTGCCCTGTCTTAAAAATGACTTATGAGACCTCACCAAGACTGCTTACGTAAGTTTCAACCAGGATGCGTTGACGGTGTTTCAGGAGGTGAATAGTCCTCTGCGATCACATTTACGTCTGCCTCTTTTCTGCAGGAGAAGTCAACTTTTTACAATTCAGTCAATTTTTGATGGATAAAGTCCCGTCCTACTTCTTTTTATTTTTTTTATTTTTGGAAATGCACCAGACTATGGGCATGAAATGGGTTGCAAATGCCTTTTCATGTTGATTCTAAACTTGACAGGACTTTAAACACTGGCATATATCTAGTTTACAGTCTACAAAGAGTTGATACACACACACAAACACACACACACACACACACACACACACACACACACACACACACTCAAACCAATTGGGTTAATGGGCCGGAAGGTCTGTGCAGTCTCTCTGCATGCAGCCATTGAATTTTTTCTTTGCAGGCCATATCCTGGTGTTTTGCTTCCTATGCTTTTGTCCCAGATTGAAAACGAGCGGATAACTCTATTATCGCTGTTAATTTTTCCTCATTACTCATAGTAACAGCTTTGTAAGCTTAATGACTTTTTGTTATTCATGAAATTTGGAGATTGTTTTATTTTGTTGCACGTTGCTGTGAGATGATGTTCATACCATACTAAGCTTTCTGACAGGCTTTCTTGACCTTTGTTTTACATATTTACACATACAGAAATATAATCTCATCTAGATAAGTCCCTGTCTGGAGCTGCAGTAGTATTTAAACAAGATAACAGCCATGTGAAAGTTTGATACGCCTCATGTACTGTTCAGTGGAAGAAATAAACATTATAGACTGAAGTAACCGGTTCAAGACCGGTTCTTGACATCTAATGGTAGTTGCATCAGCATCAGCCGTGAGAGGCCTTAAATGCCCTCTCTAACCTTAGCTGAGTCACATAATTTCAAAGAAAAAGCAAAGGTTTAGAGAGATGTGCAGTTAGTGCTTTCATTTGATTCTGGATGACATTTTAATAGCGTTTTGATCAAGTAGATCACCCAGAAAAATTTAATTGTTGCCATTTACTCATTCTTATGTCATCGCAAACCTGCATGACCCACAGAGCTCATACACTTTTCTTTATTACATTTTCTGAGGCCATATAATTGCTTTTACTGAGGAGCTAACTGGTGTTATTTCATCCTTTTAAAACTTGACAGCTACAGCAGAAAATTACAACTAATTTTGGTCATTTTCCCACACAGTGTGGTCATAACATGAGGAGTTTTTGAGGTGGGTGACAAATTTGACAGACATATTAACGAAACTGTTATGGTCATTAAAAATGTTTTTAATCAAATTTAACGTAAGTGGGTCATTCTGTAATTGTGGGTAAATCTCATCTCCGTGAAGTATATTTTTAATATATTTTCTTCAATATAAAGCCCAGATGCTCTATTTTTCCCAATCACACTACTGAAAAAGCCATATCTTTTGTTTAAAAATGATATTCATATCTCATACAACCTGGTATTCAGTTGTCTGATTTAGTAAAGTTGCTCATTCTACTCTGCATTTCAGCCTGAAAATGACCTCAAATATAAATTAATTTAATAGTTTTGCCTTTAGTTAGATTAGGTTATTAAGACATTTGGGACTTTTAAGACATAATAAAAGTGTTTATTGTGATAAAAATGATGAAACACTAGAAGTTATGTTCTCTCTTTTTCCCCTAATATTGGTTAAACTAGCAAATCTGTGTCAAGAGTCGATTAATTGGCTGTCAACAGTGTTAGTATTATTGCTGCAAAAGACAATTTAACTAAAACTTATAAAATATATTTCTAAACATACCATAAGCTCAGTAGTTCTAGGCTTCCATGTTGCGTATAGGCCCAAAACACTAAAAATGTCAACTTTATTTACCTGTCAACTGTGTTACCCAGTAAAGGTAACATGGCGGACAGTAGCAAACATAGATGGTATTTTATGCACATATTCCTGCAGATCACCTTTATTTATACAGCACTTTATACAATATAGATTGTTTCAAAGCAGCTATGTAAGGTCATGTTTGGGTTTTTAGGGAAAAAGGAACATTTTTTCTTCACATTGTCAAATTCTAAATGGCTCTCAATTCCCAAACCTAATGCCTGTTTACACATTTTTGACTAAGAATGCTGGTCTGAATTTACATATAGTATAATGAAACCTGGTGAATGTGCTTTTTTTCTTACACTATGCATTTTTGCTGATGAGGTAACGCGGTGTGAAGTGCTTACTCGTTTGGAAATCGGGTGTAGTGCTGATTGATGCTCCTCACTGAGGTGTCTGACTGTCGTCAAGCCAGATAACTTGACTTATGTTGACTTAATCCGTCCAGATTTGAAGCACCAGGCATCTAATGGCTGTCAGAATCCTCCACGGGCTCATTAATCAAGCCATTCTTTCCATTGTTCACTGTTGTGTGTAAAAGAACAGACTTTTCTGTGATCTTCACTTGATATGTACTGCAGGACTGGACACTGAATGTGTTTTTTAGATCTCTTTTTCATTGTCTAACTATCAATATATTTTTGTTTCTGTCTATTTTTAGTTATTTATTATTAGCAAACACCAATTGAGAAGAGAAAATCGTTCCTAATGGACTTTTCCGGGTTATTGGTTCCCTCTAGTGATTAAACAGTGGTAATGCACTGAGTAGAACGTGTCTTACTTGTAACATAATTGTAAACGATGTGAAATGTCTTCAACTAAAAGTCAGAACACTGCTGTAAGCAATTAAATTAATCATAAAAACGATACCTTTTCTTCCCTGAAAGTCACAAATGAAAATATGACGAATGAAGATGTCATTTCTAAAGCTGTAGCTACTTTTTTGTCATTAACTCGTTTAAATGAGTTCATTGAGTGTATTTGCAATATAATTGTGTTTTATTAATAATTCCCGTAAAAGAATGAATGTGTCAGGGCGTAATGTGAAACAAATAATGAAGCCATTATTGTAAGGAAAACACTAAATATGCACATATTTATACGAAGTGTTGTACATATACATATTGTACGTCTTCAAAACAATCTCTTACGGTGTATTTAAGTCTAAACTGTCTGTTTAATGTATCAACAACTCAAACAGTCAAATGAGGGCAACATTTATTGCTGATGAGTCACAAAAGCCTGTTACAGCAACACTGTTTTGTGTTATCGTTGTTACATAAGCAGTTTCAGTTACATGTTTGGAGCATTTGCTGCCAAAACACCCTTTGTAAATTAAATATTGTGTGCAGTTCTTTTGTTGTTATTGTTCGTCATGTAATGATGTATTTCTCCAGTCGTCCAGTAGAGGGAGCCAGAGGTACAAATGAGTTTTTGTATGTCTTTGTCTGTGCTCTAGATCGTTCTCACTTCAAAACACTGATTATTCTAGAATATATCTAGTGGGCGGTGGTTATGCTGCTTAATGGGTTATTAAGGCAGTGACAAGTTATAAATAGCTGTGACAATGGACAGAAAATACAGTATCATTCAATCCATTTGATTACATCACTCACGTAGGTGGAGCTTATCATGTTATGATGATGTCATTGCATTCAGAGAGATATGGCCTCAGTAACCACGGCATGCTTTGTCATGCTGTTACAATAGGTTTATGGGGTGACTGTTGCTAGTCATGTTTTGATCCTGAGATTGGCTGATTTAATTCTAAAGAAGCTCAATAACCAGACAACTATCGGATAAAGCAGTTTAATAATTTTTTATATAATAAAAAATAAAATTGGTTGAGGGTTTGTAATGACGCAGATGTACTGATATGAATTCTGTATTGTATATCTCATTAAGCAACTGCCAGTCTAGTCTTTCTGCAGACCTGCGCAGTGTTGTGCAGAAATACCCGGGACATTTTCTATTCAGAGTCTTTCCCAGTCTGACCTACTTTAAATGCAGCTTCAGTAAAATTTGCACAGATATCAGCTGGACTGACGCCTCTGCAGTCTTTAGGTGTTTATCTGTAAATGTCTTACTGTAACAATATTTACTTCATAGCTTCACATTGATATTTGTAAATACGTGTGATTCTGGAGTGAATATTTGATTGATGTTTTTGAATGTTGCTTAAAATTTAATGAAGTTCACTGGATAGAGAGTTTTTGGTCATATAATATGTCTGATGATGTGCTGTAAAATTCTGGTGGTCGTGTTGTCACAAAGTACATCGTTTAGAGCGTTTGTCATTGTATGAGTTATGTGTGTCTGTTGACATCCGGATGATCAGTGTTCTTTCACAGTAGCAGGTGCTGGATATCGTGACTCATGAACTGTGTAGTCATACATGTTCCAGTGCTCTGGTCTTCTTCTGCTTTCAGGAGCTAATGGTCAATATTTCATCATGAATTATTGAATCTCTTCAAGCAATGTCTGAATGGCCTTCTGCTATATCTAAGCCCAACACAAGCTCATTGGAAAAACATGCCTCTACCCACATTTTTGCAAAACTCCATAATTTCCAGCTACAATAAACACTAAGGCAATAAAACACCAGCACATTTTATGCCTTTTCACACAAACTATAATATAGATTATTTAAATAAATACAAAGCTATGCTATGACCTCAAAACACTTTTACTATAGTGTGTTGAATTGTAAAGTAATATATTGTGCTGTTTGCATCACATTATCAACTCCATATATGACCTTTTCTGATATTGTAGCTCACCTGGTACAGCATTGCATTTGCAATGCTACACTTAAAAAAATCTAAACTCGTAGTAAAAATGGAGACAAAGATTTTTTGTCAGTAGTTTTTCCAGTACATATATTTAAACTTTCATAAAACTGAAATTATTTAAGAAGTAAATTAATACATGTTTACAGATAATATATTATAGATGTTGTTTTTCTGACTTAATGTTTTTTTTCTTTTGTGAGCATAAACTTCAGCTCCATATATGACTTTCTAATATAGTAAACTTGCTTGGTAGCTCACCTGGTATAGCTTTGAATTTGCAATGTTACTGTAAGTAAAAAAGATCAAAACCGAAAATGGTATGGTTGCCTCAGCAAATGCATTTTATTTGTTTTTATTATTCATTAGGAGCAAAGGATTGTTTTTTTTGTCAGTAGTTTTTCCAGTAAATGTATCTAAACATCCATAAAATTAGATTTATTTTAGAAGCAAATTAATTACATGTACTACATGTTTACAGATAATATATCATGTATTTTGTTTTTCTGATTTAATTGTTTTTTCATTGTGATGTTTGCATCACATCATCAGCTCCATATATGACTTTTCTGATATAGTAAACTTGCTTGGTAGCTCACCTGGTACAGCAGTGCATTTGCAGTGTTACTATATGGACAAAATACTCAAAACTTGTAGTAGCAAGTGAAAATGGTATGGTTGCTTTAGCAAATGCGTTTTTATGCTTGTTTTTATTATCCACTGGATTCATAGAAAAAATATTGTTTTTTTTGTCAGTAGTTTTTTTAAAAGTAAATACACCTAAACATCCATAAAACGAGATTTAAGAAGCAAATAAATGAATACATGTTTACAGATAATATATCATTTATTTTGTTTTTCTGACTTAATTTAAAAAAATTTCGTCTTACGCATAAACATTTCAAAAAACAAAATCATGTTTTGTAAAGTAATACAATGTGATGTTTGCATCACATTATCAGCTCCATATATAATTTTTCTGTTAAAGTAAACTTGCTTGGTAGCTCACCTGGTACAGAATTTGCAATGTTACTGTACATAAAAAGATCAAAACTTATAGTAGCAAGCAAAAACAGTATGGTTGCTTCAGCAAATGCATTTTTATGGTTGTTTGTCTTTCTTATCTGTTAGATTAAGTGGCAAGGGATTGTTTTTTGTCAGTAGTTTTTCCAGTAAATATATCTAAACATCCAGACGAGATTTATTTAAGAAGCCAATGAATTAATTCATGTTTATAGATAATGTATTATATATTTAGTTTTTCTGACTTAATTGAATTTTATTTCTTGTTTTAAGCATACATTTTTAAAAAATTAAATCATTTTTTGTAAAGTAATACATTTTGATGTTTGTGTCAGCTCCATATATGGCTTTTCTGATATAGTAAACTTGCTTGGTAGCTCACCTGGTACAACATTACATCTGCAGTGTTACTGTACTGAAAAAAAGATCAAAACTTGTAGTAGCAAGTGAAAATGGTATGGTTGCTTCAGCAAATGCATTTGGGTTTTGTGTAGGTGTTACATTCATTTTAAACACGCTAGATCATTAGCCTTTTAGTGACATTCACTGGGCATTTCATTTCCGAACTGCAATATGTACAACAGCCAGATTATTTTTTTTAGCAATTATTTGAAGCTGAATTGTTGGATAAAAGCTTATTTAATATCAGCTATTCAGAAAAAAATGCTTTTATTAGGCACATAATAGATTTTAATGCATTTAGACTATCTCGTCCTGTCCGGCTGGGAGGTTTTTGGCTAGAATAAGATGTAAAGTGGACCAGACTTTATGCTCTTAGTCAGAAATCTGGATAATAAAGTCAGAATTAAGCAGCCAAATCTTTCTCTCCCAGATTTTTTTCTCTGGCCTTTATATCCTATTAAACGGAATCTTTCCTTAGAAACTTGTTAATGTGCTGAATAGATGTAATTAGGGATTTAATTATTTAAAACACATTTGCATGCAAGCTACATGTAATCTCTTTGTTTTATCTCTTCAACAAACGGCTTGCTCTAAATCCCTCTTTTAAAGAAACAGATGGAGGAAAATGTGACAGAGATGACATTTGCCCAGCAACACACTGGAATTATGCTCTTAAATGCTGGACCGACTGAGATACACAGTTAATGTGCTTTCACTTGGCGTTGGCTGCTGTGTTTCCGCTTTCTTGCGCTGTTCTCCTCAGCCAATTGCTGCACAGCTCTTTCTCATTCATCCAATCAGAAGAATGCATCCCACCTCATGTCACTTTATTAATATTCAGCGACTGCAGTCCCCCATCATGGGCTCAGGTGGTGCACAGAACAGAGCGGGAACATGTGAACAGTGTGAATACATAGCACACAATGCTCATGTTCATAAAATGACACTATCAGCAGCAGTAAGGCTTCGATCTCGTTTCATATGGTTTTGTTTGTCTTAGAATGAGGTGTAAAGCAACAGTGGGACTCATTGCAGAATGAGTTTATATGTCAAATCCATTGCTAAGAATTTCATTTGGACAACTTTAAAGACAACTTTTAATATTTTGATTTTTTTGCACCCTTAGATTGCAGAATTTCAAATAGTTGTCAAATAGGAGTCCTATCCTATCAAACTATACATCACTGGAAAGCTTATTTATTCAGCTTTCAGATGATTTATAAATCAAAAATAAATAAATGAATATATAGATCCACACTGCAAAAATTATTTTCTTCCTTAGTATATTTGTCTTGTTTTCTAGTATTGTGTCTAAAAATTCTTGAATCGGGATGCATTTACTTTACAAGTAAAATGATTTAAGATTTTATGTCTTGTTTTCTTTAAAAAAAATATCCAAATTCTGTTAGTTTTTGCTTAAAACAAGTAATATTATCTGCCAATGGGGTAAGAAAAAATAATCTTAATTCAAAGGCTAAACAAGATTATTTTTCCTGCCCCACTTGCAGATACTTATGCTTGTTTTTAAGCAAAAACAAAAATTTGGATAATTTTTTCAGTAAACAAGACAATATCTTAAGTCATTTTACTTGTCAAGTAAATGCAATCTTATTTAAGAATTTTTAGATATTTATACTAGAACAAAAATAAACTAGACAAAAATACTAAGAAAGAGAATCGTTTTTAAACATCCATAAAACAAGATTTATTTGAGAAGCAAATTAATTAAGACTTATTTACAGATAATATGTCATATATTTTGGTTTTCTTACTCCATTGAATTTTTTTTTTGTTTTAAGCGTGAATTTGAAAAATGAATTTGTTTTACAAACATGTTTTTCATACTCCATTAAATTTTTTTGCTTGTTTTAAGCATAAATTAAAAAATGAATTTGTTTACAAACATTACAAACAAATTGTTGTTTACAAACAAATTAATATACAAATGTCTGTAATGAGTATTTTTGATGTGCTCTGTTACTTTTTGACGTATATATATATATATATATATATATATATATATATATATATATATAAATCCTATTTTATAAATTATATCCTATTTTATAAAAATATAAATTATTTATTTATTAAGTATAAACAAATTTTAAAAAGTAAGTAAATAAATAAATAGAGTAAATACATAAATACATTTTTTGCCAGTGTAATTGTATTTTATTTTATTTTATTGTCAGTCTGATGAATGACATCTTCTATAGCATTAGGATGAGTAGCTCCGCCCACTGCGACATCTCATTGGTTTAAAATCCTGCTCCACTTAACTATATAGTAAAAGAAAAAAAAAAAAAAAA
>JAHKKF010535973.1:0-10591 GCA_019740295.1 Labeo calbasu
ATGCGGATTTATTATTAGAATGATCAATGTTGGATAATATCAACAGTTGTGCTGCCAAATATTTTTTGGAACCTGTGATTTTTTTTTTTTTTTTCTTTCATTAATAAAAAGTTTAAAAAGTACAGTGTTTATTCAAAATATAAATATTTTATAACAATGTAAATTATTTATTATTAACTTTTAATAAACTTTTAATTATTAACTTAATACATCCTTGGTGAATAAAAGTATTAATTTCTTAAAAAAAAGAAAAAGAAAAAAAAGAAACTGAAGCCTGAAGCCAGTATGCAACATGATATAAATAGGAACAAAATATCCTGTGGCATTATGCCATTTTTCCAACAATATCAGTTCCTGGTTTGAGAGCAGCAGGCTTCAGAAGCGAAACTGAGCAATTTTTTCCCCACCAGAAGCACCATTTCTGCGGTGGAAATGACTTCAGATTGGGCATCTGCACCCTGATGGTGGAAAAGGGGCTTTAGATAAGACTTGAGTCCTTCCTTCAATGGATTTTTTGTCAAAATTTTAAGTTCAAATACTATTAAAGTACCAGCACACCTCTCTTTAACCAGCGGCATGATTTGAGGTTTCATTCATGTCTGCATAACAAATGGTAAAGGACAAGCTACAAGTTTAATACTCGGGGTTAGTGATTTGAACAAATCCATAATCCTAAATCTGAGCAGTACTAAGTGATGCTTGACTTGGTAAGCTCTACTAATTATTACACAAATCTCCAGATATTACAGGAACAGTCTTTCACTTTAGCTGTGATCTAGTTTCTGGTGTCAGGACGTCTCTGGAGAATAAGCTATTCACAGAAGACAGATTTGCACTTTTTTTCCCCCATATTCGCTGCAGCATGTAATTACTACCCTCTAAAGGTGTGAGAGCACAAATGCCATACTGCTGGAAAACTGGCATCTCTCTTACACACATTTAGTCTCATGAGAATGAATTTAAGATGAAAAACCATCTCAGTTTGTAATGATGTGAGAATGGAGTGATAGTTCTTTCTCTCTAGAGGAGGACACTTGAAAAAAAAAACTTCCTGTCCAACA
This sequence comes from Labeo calbasu, assembly GCA_019740295.1. NCBI lineage: Eukaryota > Metazoa > Chordata > Actinopteri > Cypriniformes > Cyprinidae > Labeo > Labeo calbasu. Next base: position 1,062 of record JAHKKF010535973.1, read on the forward strand.
CCTCTCTCATCCTTGATTTATTTTTACTCCGTATGCAAAGACAACAATAAGAGCAACAACCAGTGTCTAATGATGCAACGTGATCTCATTAGCATTTATACAGAGCTCCTACACATTTTCCATTTCAAAACTTACTACTTTTTCAGACCTAAATTTCCAAACCTTTCATTTTCAGACCATATTTAACATAAATGGTTCAGACGGCATTATATTAAGCTTTATATTTGGTATATAGTACATCCATCTGAAAATATTTTTTATTTTCTTAAGTTTTTTTTCATTGATTTTCTCTATGTGACAACATACAGAGCCCCTAAATGAAAAATAGTAATAGTACAAAATTAAGAAACTTTTTTTATGCCCTTGAGAAACTATTCACACGTGCGTGGGATTTTTTTGCAATTTCTAGTTTTACCTATTTCCTTTGTGCATCGCTGCCATTTTACTATGAATAAAATGAGTGCATGGATGCATATGAATTAATAAAGATATACCTGCTCAAAAATTGGAATTTAAATTTAATATCAAGGTCTAATGTCCAATTTACCAATTATACTCTGTGGCGGCAGAGAAACCATGGCACAAAACAGGCTGATGGCATAATACAGCTGTGTGCATTTTTGCCAAGTTTAAGGATCTTTTAAAAAAGACTGGTACTGTAAAAAAAGTGTTGGCTTTCATAATGACAGTATGTCATATTTCAAGGCCTAGTCTTCAACCCTGTTCCTGGGAACCCAATTTTACAACCTGCTTTAGCACACCTGGCTTGTGACTTGTTAAGTGAACTTAAAGACTTTTAACTGGTTCAGGTGTGTTTGATTAGGGTTGGAGCTAAGCTCTGCAGGACAGTGGGAAGAAACCACACTGCAAAATGGTCTGATGGGACAAAGGTGGCTTAGTGAGCCTTGTCCTATATGACAAGTTTGATGGTTTCCCATGCGCACATAAAAGTTTGTATATTTTTTTATTTTTGCAAAGGTCCTTGAGGCTATGCAATACAGTGCTAAGAATATCAAGAGAAGAAACCCAAAATATTAACATTTAAAATCAACTAATATCTTTTTTAACGTAATAAACCTGTTTCATGTAGATGACACACTGACCACTTTCACATTAAAGGATTAGTTCACTTCCAGAACAAAAATCTACAGATAATGTACTCACCCCCTTGTATGGAAGCCTGTTTCCAACACTAAATAAAAAAAGGAAAAAAAGGTTATTGCAACTTCTAATCTCACAATTCTGAGAATTGATATGAACTCGCAATTCTGAGAAATAAAGACAGAATTGCTTGATATAAACTCACAATTCTGAGAAATACAGGTGCAATTGCGTGATATAAACTCACAGTTACGAGTTATAAAGTCAGAATTCCGAGATATAAACTCCCAATTTTATGAACATATCAGTCTTTTTTCTCTCCTCAGAACTGGACTTTATAACTCGCAATTGCAAGTTTTTGTCTCACAATTCTGAGAAAATAAGTCAGAATGTGAGAGATACAAACTCGCAGTTGCAAGAAAAAAAGTCAGAATTGCAAGAAACAAACTCAAAATTGTGAGAAAACAAGTCAGAATTGCAAGGGTTTATAACCCACAAATGTGACTTTATAACTCGCAACTGTGCATTTATATCTCACAGTTCTGAGAAAGTCGCACATACCTTTTTTATTTTTTATTCAGTGGCAGAAACGGGCTTCCATACCCTTGTCATTCAAAATGTTCATGTCTTTCTTTCTTCAGTCGTAAAGAAATTATGTTTTTTGAGGAAAACATAGGAATGTTCTCCATATAGTGGTTTTCTACGGTGCCTGCAAGTTTGAACTTCCAAAATGCAGTTTAAATGCAGCTTCAAAGGGCTCTACACAATCCCAGCCGAGAAAGAAGGGTCAATGTACAATTTATATACTTTTTGAACCTCAGATGCTTGTCTTGTCTAGCTCTGCGATACGCATGTTTACTCTGTGCACTCCGATTCAATGCAGTTAGGGTATGTCAAAAAAACTCCCATCTCATTTTCTCGTCCAACTTCAAAATCGTCCTACATCGCTGCAGAAGTACCAACTCAGTGTTTACAAAGTGAACGTGCAGGGGAGGTCAAACACCCTTTACAAAAAAAGGTAAAACAGCGGATGTAGGACAATTTTGAAGTTGGAGGAGAAAATGAGATTTTCAACAAGCCTAAATGTCTTGACCCGGATTACACAAAGTATGCATGCACATCGCAGAGCTAGACAAGATGAGCATTTGAGGTTAAAAAGTATATACATTTTTACTTTTGTTAGAAAATGACAGATCGTTTCACTAGATAAGACCCTTCTTCCTCGGCTGGGATCATTTAGAGCCCTTTGAAGCTGCATTTAAACTGCATTTTGGATGTTCAAACTCACAGGCACCATAGAAGTCCACTTCATGAAGAAAATTCATATAGCTTCTTTACGACTTAAGAAAGAAAGAAATGAATGTCTTGGATGACAAGGGAGTGAGTACATTATCTGTACATTTTTGTTCTGGAAGTGAACTAATCCTTTAAGCTTTACAGTTTGTTCAGTTTCTTAAGTCATAACTGTTAAAACATAAATGAAACGAGTTGTTAATGATAGTGATGACTGTAACAGTAAAAATGTGTTTCATTAATACATTTTAAACTTGTTGAACAAGAGTGCGAATTACTTCACTCCGGTATGTCCTGATAATTTACTCATCCCCATATCATCCAAGATGTTCATGCCTTTCCTTCTTCAGTTGAAAATTAAGGTTTTGAGGAAAACATTCCAGGATTTTTCTTCATATAGTGGACTTTAATGAGAGCCAGTGGGTTGAAGATCCAAACTGCAGTTTCAATGCAGTGTCAAAGGGCTCTATACAATCCCAGCTGAGGAATAAGGATGTTGTCTAGCGAAACGATCAGTCATTTTCTAAAAAAAAAAAAAGAAAGTAATATATGTGACCCTGGGCCACAAAACCAGTCTTATGTTGCACAGGTATATTTGTAGCAATACCCCAAAACACATTGGATGGGTCAAATTTATTGATCTTTCTTTTATGGCAAAAATCATTAGGATATTAAGTAAATATCATGTTCCATGAAGATATTTTGTAAATTTCCCACCGTAAATATATCAAAACTTAATTTTTGATTAGTAATATGCATTGCTCACAACTTCATTTGGACAATTTTAAAGGTGATTTTCTCAATATTTAGATTTTTTTGCACCATCAGATTCTGCGTTCAGATGATGTATATATCTCAATTTTGAAAAATTTACACTTATGACTGGTTTTGTGGTACAGGGTCACCTATGTGGTTACACTTTATTTTGATAGTCCACTTTAGACATTCTACTAACTGTAAGTAACTTTGCAACTACATGTCAACTAATTCTCATTAATTTGCAACTACATTTCTACTAACTCTCAGAGCAGACTGTTAGGTTAGGTTTAGGGTTAGTAGAATAAGTTGACCTATACTTGCAAAGTTTAGAAGAGTGTTAGAAGATATTAAGCAGACAGTCTACTAATACTCTAATCACTAGTTGACATGCAGTTGCAAAGTTACTTACAGTTAGTAGAATGTCTAAAGTGGACTATCAAAATATATGTATATACTTTTAGATCACAAATGCTCACTTTGCACTAAATCTGCGATGTGCATGCACCATGCCACACATTAAGTAAAGTAACTTTAAAATCGTCCAACATATGAAGAGTTCAGATGCAAAACCAGCTAAAAGCCATCTCGGTCAAAAATGAGATAATGATACTGAGTGAATGCTCCTGACACATATTATACATCCATCAAATACTTTTACTTCAAACTTGATAAATTCCAGCCTCAGCCCAATCAGAAGTACCAGAACTTACATAGAAACCTATACAAAGTAGCCAGAAAGAAATGCTAATTTTAAAGAAATATACGTCAGATGGATTTAGAGGCTTTTGCATCTGAACTCTTCACATTTTTTTTTTTGTAAAGGGTGTTTGACTTTCTTTGCACATTCACTTTGTAAACACTGGGTCAGTACTTCCGCCTACAACATGAGAGATCTTTCCAAAGTGATTACGTAATGCGTGAAGTCGAGCTAGTGCAAGACGAACATTTGTGGTTAAAAAGTAGATAAATTTGTATTCTTTTTTAGAAAATGACATTGTTTTACTAGATAAGACCTTTATTCCTCGGCTGGGATCGTGTAGAGCCCTTTGAGGCTGCATTGAAACTGCAATTTGCATCTTCAATCTTTTGATCCCCATTAAAGTCCACTAAATGAAGAAAAATCCTGGAATGTTTTCCTCAAAAACCTTAATTTCTTTTCGACTAAAGAATGCAAGACAGTAAATTATCAGGAAAAATTTTATTATGAAAGTGAACAAATCCTTTAATAAATAAGCCATTTTTAAATGTCTTTCTCTAAAAAGTCTCTTTAGACTCTACTGAAAATTAATCTGACTATAGGATTGTTTAACTCTGGAAAATCAGTTTTGTCCAGAAGTTCATCAACAAGATGACTAAGCATTTGTATGACTTAAAAGCTGTATATGCAAAAAAAGAAAAAAAGTTTCGCAAAGAAAAGCTGTTTCAGTGCTTTTCAAACATAAGAAAAAATGTATGTGCATTTATCACAATGTAGGATATTATAAAATAAAATATATTTTCAGTATGATATAATAAGTTTCAGTATGAACATATATTAATATTAAATAATACAAATTATATAATTAAATAATTACCCCAAATTAACATTTCAGATGGACAGCTCTGATAACAACACTGCATGCTCAGTAGTGATAATGTGTTAATTTTTTCACAGTAATATGTGACAGGTTAAGCCTACTGCAGTTTAAACCATTAGATTTAATTTCCACTATAATGACATGAGATTCAGGCACCTCTCTCCCATCTAACCTTGCTGCTATGGCACCTAATGCATGATGTATGAGAGCAAAGAATGCCAGCATATGCATAACCACAGCGGGAGAGACTAGCTAAAGGCGAGGTTATCTCGAGTCAAGTGAAATATAAAGCTTCACCTCTTTCAACAATATTAAGGTTATGATAATGTCTTGATTTATGTATGTTTCCAAGCACGATGGATGCCAACGGAAGCAGCCTGAAGTTAAAGCAAGGAGAATAAACATGAGCCCAAAGGAAAGCAGATTCTTGTGTTTTGTTTTGGTTCTGTGCAAATTTTCATTGGCTGCCAAAAGGATGCTGTATGTTTTGACTGCGTGACTGCAAATGAGCTATAATCATCATGCTAATGTGTTAAGCACAAAGAGGAAATGAATAATGCTTTTCCTCGCACTCTCCCCGGGCTTTCAATTGGATGATGACCAAAGTCCAAACACCAAGAACAAAATAAGAGAGAGAGGTGCCAACGCGATCATACCCCGTTCATTCATAACATTCATTTTCAGTCTGGCAGAACAAAGCAGAAAGCAGAGGCATTTGTCTTTGTTTATGTGTGCATTGGGAGTATTATATGGCATGTTCACATGTTTGCCATGTCTCAGTGCATTATATATTCGGGGCTCTGCACCAATATGATTTCTTGAAAAGAACAATAAGGCTAAATAAGAGATGATGTGCCGTCAGGAGGTCATTATCACAAAATAAAGCCGACAGGGTGATCGGGACCCCGCCGTGAAGCAAACTATCACCCTGAATAGGTTTATTTTGCGATAATGACCATCTGACTGCACATTATCCCACTTATTACACAGCCACTTAGCAAATAAATAAATAAATGGACATTAAATATTGATTTGAGTTTAAATGATTCTATTATGTGAGAATAAAGAGACTTCAAAGTGATAGAAGAGACAACAAATGAATGCTTTGTGGGGAAACCAGCTGGCTGGGACAGTGATCAATTACATAATCATATTAAATTATGCTCCTTGCAGCTGACCAGCCGGAATCAAATATTCCAGAAAGCCATACAATATACAAAAATACCATTTTCTTCACTGATCAGGTTTATTAATCTGCCTGCACATTATGCCTTTTGTAGCTATACTGTTTACTTCATGTTATTTTTTATGCAGAATGCCAAATTTGACCAATCAGAATCCAGATTTCCAGAGCACTGTAGAATAAACAACAACAAAAAAACAGCTCACTGATTTTTTATGATGCTGTCCCAGAATGATCAATGAAATAATTGAATGTAAAAATATTTTACAGCTTAATGCCAACTAGAATTAAGCATTTCAGTGATCCACATAAAATTAATTTATAATATAATCTATTTTAACAGATTTTGGGTGGTTTGTAGGTGTCGTCCTCCAAAATCATTTGGCTGCGAGAACTGTGAATTATACAATAATATTAAAATATTTCACTTCAGAATGCCACAGCTGACCAGTCAGAATCCATTATTCCAAAAATCCATTTTAATATGCAAAAATAAAAATATTATTTATTTTTACTGATTAGGTTTATTGATCTGTTGACTGCCTATTATGTAGCTTTATTGTCATGGTTTATTTTCTTTTTTTATGCAGAATGCTAACGACCAATCAGATTCCAGAATTCCAGAAAGCAGTATAATAAACAAATAAATATATTATATAGATTATATTTATATTAACAACTGTAGATTCAAGAATTCCAGTGACCCACAACTAAAATAAAACTATTTATTTACTTATTTTTATTATTATTATTATTATTATTATTTTTTAATTCATTCACTTATTCAGATTTCTGGTGGTTTGTAGGTGTTATCATCTAAAATTATTATTATTATTGTTTTACTGCAGAATGATGACGATCAGCATTCCAGTGACCTATATAATAATCAAAAATAAAATTCATTCATTCATTCAGATTTTTGGTGGTTTCTAGGTATTATCATCTAAAATTATTATTGTTTTACTGCAGAATGATGATGAAATCATCAATGTTTAATAAACAAAAATAAAAAAGATCACAGATCATGATTGAGGTTTATTGATCTGCTGAATACACACCCTATTTAAAAAAAAAACAATACCATAATTTATTTAAAATACATTATACATTAATTTCATACTAAGTATACTTTAAATCCATTAACATATTTATTGACACTTTAGATATAAAATTCTAATTCTAGTTAAACTTTATTTTCAGTATTTATTATTATTTATGTATACATCTTAATAGTATGAGTAAAATGTGTTTTAATATCGCTATTAATAAGGATTGTATGATATCTGTATAACATCAGTCTTTAAATTCAAGATACTTAAAGTACAGTTGCAATAGTTCCTTTTTAGCACAATCAAATACACCTCAGTATATCTTTAGTTGGACCTCGGCACTACTTTAGTACTACATTTTAGGTTTTTTTCACTAGGGCATAATCATTTTTGTAGCAATATTGTTTTCCTAAAAAAAACTATTTTGACACATATTAAAATACATAACGCATAATGTAGACAGACATGAAAAAACATGAATATATGACATATGAATCACGCATCATGGCAGCAACAACAGACCTAACAGGAAATGATGTCATCTGCTGTATTTCTCACCAGATTAATAATGGTCTCCACTTCCACTCCCCAGAACATCACTATAGGACTCTTGCGGTGATACGGAAGGCCAGCTGGGGTGTGGAGGTTAAATATCCATTGAGGCAGTTGCGGTTGATACCAGAGATGAGGGAGGAGGAAAGTGAAGAGGTGAATTACAGCCTGCAGCAGTACATAAGCATAATGAAAGACTAAAGACTACAGCGCAGGTTAAATAGAAGGGTTAGAATAAAGATGACACAAGCTTTCATCTTTGATTATAATCATAATACAGGATTAATGCTTCAGGATGAGATTCCCCTCAAGAGCTTCAACCTAATAAGATCTGTTAATTGAAATGGGATATAATCATACTGAAACTTCAATGTCGTATACAAGACAGCACAAAACAGGCTTTTACCTTAAAAATAACTAGTTATAAAATAAAAACATTTTTGATCACCTGATATAAGATATCAACTGACCCTTCACAGGAAGTTCGACTGACAGGTAATTTGACCAATCACAGCGCCAAATCAGACAAACCAGACAGGAGAGCAGATTAAGGTCGGTGGACTTGAACTTGAAAAACGGTGTGTATCGACGTCTGTCCACTTTGAAACAAGATATCTCCTGATGTTCATTTCATGCTATAACAAGTAAAGAGGAAGAGATGTGATCTGTCGCGAAACATTGAAAAGCCACAAAACAGCATTTATTGTTTGAATTTCTTAAAACAAAAAAGGGAAAATTTAAAATTAAGACTTTGTTTCAAACATAATGTTTTCTCTTTGCTCCACAATGTATTTTTCATTGCGTGAGAACATGATGTGTAGCGTAAGAGCGCCACGGCTTTGTCGGATATAGCAACAGTAATGAAGGAGGGCGGGTAGTAGCGTGTTATTTTACATCTAACTTAGACATTTTTAGACGTTTGCACTGGAAAACAAAAGTACGGAGGAAGAACACTGCTTTCATGCAGTGTGATCAGAAAGTTAAGCTTTTTGTATTTTCAAACATTTAAGCGCTGCTAATACAACACATTGTATTCTCTTTAGATGCTTACATTAGGAAATCTCACGGATGTATTGTGTTCGCTTTAAATTACTTCTTAAATTTTCTTTCATTGGTCTAAGAAGACTTAAGTTTACATTCATAAAACTTGCAAAAACCCTGATAAATGCTAAGGCTGCGACAATAAATCGATGCATCACAATTCGTGGATCATTTCTGCAATTTTCCAATTCTGAGATTAGTTTTTAAAAGCAGAGGGCACTCTAGTCTAGATTTTAACTACACACTCAAGTCACAAAGGTCCTGTGCCAAATGGCACACTTCACGTGCACTTGCGGTCTTGCAGACTTAACAATGCCTGCCATGTACGCTTGTCCATTAAGTCCACAAGACCGTAGGATGTCCCATTCGTCATTTTAGCATTCAGAAGGGTGCTCACGAGCGCCCCCTTTTCACCCGCTATGCACCCTCAATGCGCACTTCTGCCAAGCCCGACAGTCAAAGTGACGTTACGCCACGAAAGTGCGGACTCAAAGGAAGACTGTGAGGGTTTAGGGTGTAATTTGGCACAAGGCCTTTAAGAGAGGTTGTGCATTCAGTTGAGTCATGTAATTGTACCTCAGCTCGGAATGCTTTTATGACATGAGATTAATGTAAACACAGTCCACTGTAAACACCCTTGTAATTCGCTTCAACCTATTAGAATTTTATGAATGATTATTTTAGGTTCAAGTGTGTGTAGGGAATTGGACGTAAGCAGAGTACAGCTGTTTCTAAAGTATGCAGTATCACCTGCTGTTAAAAACTAAGCTCAGAATCGATTCGAGAGAGAATCGCGATGCATTCGGAAAATCTCAGAACTGATGCAAAATCATTTCTCGATTCCCGATGCGTTAATTTATTTTTCCAGCCCTAGTAAACGCAACAAAAACATATTCCAAACGTGCATAAAAACACCTGTTACAAATCAATTGCAAATGTTGAAAGTGTCAACTATTCAATGCTATTAACAAAACA
>JAHKKF010535974.1:0-15089 GCA_019740295.1 Labeo calbasu
TACCCTGCTCATGTGGTATTAATTTTATTTGTGCAGGTCTTAAAAAAGGTCTTAAAAAGTCTTAAATTTGAGCTTAAAAATCCTGCAGGAACCCTGCTGTTTAAAGATGTATCGTTAATGTGTGTTTTGTTTTGTTTTGTTTTATTTTATGTTGCAATTGTATTGCATTGTGTTCTGGGACCCCCTTGAAAACGAGATGGTACATCTCAAGGGGTTATTCCTAATAATAAATAAATTGCAAAAACTAAACCTCTTAGTAAGTTACCATAGATACCATACCATAGTAATTTACTGTGTGATCCTAATCTGGTCTGGGGCAGGTTTTCTTCAGCAAACCCAATGTTTCTTTCGATCTGCTCCCCCTTTTTAAAGTGTAAGCAATGTTTAATCAAATTTGTTTTTGCCTTATTTTAAGTTAAAATATCTAAAAATTGTTAAATCAAAATGCATTTTCTCTATAAGAAAAATTATATACGATAGTCTTCCTGGGGAAAACAAAGTTATCTGCCAGTGGGGTGAGAAAAATAATCTTAATGCACAACATTTATGTCGGGGTAATGTTCACAGGTATGTTTATTTGAGTGGTAGCATTTTTAAATGACATTCACTTGATATCTCGCTGCGACCTCTGGAAGTAATCTAATAATTGGTATTTCCTTGTGTGGTCTTATGCATTGATGAAACGATTCCCACCATTGCACCTTCTGAAAATGAAGCTGATTACTGTATGGAATGGAAGGATTCCAGATGGAAGGGTAGCACGAGATATAACCACAGCTGTTAAATAAACTGATTTTTCACAATTTATTTTGTAATCTGCATTTCGTACAAAAGCAACAATTCTTTTTACTGTCGGATTTTAATATTGGTAGTGTAGCAATCTCTCCTCTTCATTAGTCAGTGGTGCTGGTGCAGGTTCTCCCCCCATTTTACAAGTCTGCCTTCTTGCTGTTGGCTAACTAGGACCCTGGTGAAAAAACCAGCATATGCTGGTAGGTATGTTTTGATGCTGGGATGCTGGTTAGGTAGGTTTTGATGCTGGTTTAAGCTGGTCCTTTGCTGGTTTATGCTGGTCCTTGACCAGCAAAGGACCAGCTTAAACCAGCATCAACACCTACCTAACCAGCATCCCAGCATCAAAACATGCCTACCAGCATTAATTAATTATTAGACTATTTAATTATGTGAAAAGGGCATTAGACTACGTGGAAAACGCCACTACACACTGAAATAGACACTTAATATTTATTGAATGTCAAATGTTTGTGAAGTCATCCTACACCCATGAACCTTTCGCACTTGAAGCTTTACCTGATTGAATTGTTTGTGCGTTTCACTTTTTTCTGCTGCCACGTTTTTTTTTTTTTTTTATGTATCCATGAAAATGAATACTGTATTAGTTCAAAAATGTACCGTTCTGACAGATTTCACCTCTTATTTTATAACGGCGATTAAGAATTAAAATTAACATTCCATATGCCCAAGTCTTTTTGTCGGGTGCTGTTGCCATGGTAAATTGTAAATTCGGAGCTCCATTGATCATGGCTCTTCATAGTCATGGTGAACGCGCTAAACTCGAGTCAACCAACTTGGAAACCGAAAACTCTGGAAGCTCAGGGTAATTCAACTCAGAGTTCAAGTTTTAACTCGGATAATGTTGAACCTCCGTTCTTAAATACACCCCAGGTGTGTCTAAACCTATTCAAGAGAAGTTAAAAAATAGCCACTGCCCAAGTAAACTGCGTGTTATTAAGATCGGAAGTCACATAAATAGAAACTAATGGACAGTGCGCATCTTTCAGACTTTCAAACAAACACCCTAGTTGTAGACGCTCTACAAAGGAGGCAAGAAAATGATTGATTGTATAAAAAGTTTTATTTGAGTCATGTGTCCTGTAGTCAGTACTGGAGCACAATCATTTACAGGGGGACATGTATGTGGTCTCAAACTGATCACCTGAAAGAGAAACCAGAAAGGAGTTTGATCATGTTCTACAAGAAATTCAGCCAAAAGCATTAATAAAAATGAAGGCATACTTGTCTGATAGTAGTCATAAACATTGATGACCGCTGGCCTGAGATTGTGCACATCAATAACTTGTTTAAGTTGTAGCTTGTAAGTCATGGGGACACCTTTGGGAACCTGCAAGACAGAGGGCTCAAACAGGCATGCATTCACACGAAGGTGTAACTCAACAGCTCACATAATCTCACCTCTTTCAGATATACTAGGACATGATCATCTTGAGCGTCAACCCGCTCCACTAAAGGGACGTACGCATTGGGTGGAGTTCCAAGCTGAGGAAAAGAACCCAACATTGAATATAAAGCATCTTTATAATTTCCAAGCAACCTTAATTTATACAAACCAGTGAGGTGTCTGCTGTGAAACCAGACAGGAGTTTAATGTCCACTATAACCATGTTAGTACTTGCTTTTGGACCACTGTATCTGCATGTGGAGAATAAAGAGGTTTGATAAAGAGAAACAAGAAAGTGACTTGCCTTAAGACCAGTAGAGGTCATAAACATGAGATGGTTTCAGGACAAAAAGACAAAGCCGTTCTTACTTCACGGTGAAGTTTAACATGAGATTGGCTCCTAGTCGCCGACAATCTCCCGTCACCTTAGCTTCAACGCTTAGCGTTCTGGCAACTTTAATGGGCGTCGGGATGTTGTAAAAACACACAACCTGCGAGTACAAAAAAAAAAAAAAAAAAAAAAAAGGAAAAATTAATATCAAAACAAAAATTAGAATGGCCACGGAACAGAAACAAGTAANTAGCTTCAACGCTTAGCGTTCTGGCAACTTTAATGGGCGTCGGGATGTTGTAAAAACACACAACCTGCGAGTACAAAAAAAAAAAAAAAAAAAAAAAAAAAGAAAAAAAGGAAAAATTAATATCAAAACAAAAATTAGAATGGCCACGGAACAGAAACAAGTAAGTGGAGAAGAACATACAAACCTGCACAGATACACAAATGGAGCCCTTCACTTTAACACTATATTTGCCTGGAACATTCTTCAGCGGCTTCTCCTGATACAGCAGCCGGTTGTTGCGAGTCACACTGAAGTCATAAACGTCTCCTCCTGCCAACAATGACTGAACTGTAATGTTGCTGGAGCCCGTCAAGCTGAACACGCGAGTGGCGTACAAAGACAAGGCATGAAGAGCCACCACCGTGTCCTAACAAACAAATATAATAGAATGATTTAAAAACTACTCATATGGATGATACTGAACACATTTGGTACTTTGAGTTACCTGGGTAGAGGAGAAACCACCATAGGGATTCTGCTGGGCCACAAGCCAGTTGACAATGCGGTTAGCATAGCCAAGATGCGCTGTAGTCAAAGGCTGTACAGCAAGGACTGCTAGCAGTACATATGAGCTGATCTCCACTGCCAGAGTATCACCAGATGCAGTTTGAGACCAATGGAGCTTAGCGCCTTAGGGAAGGACAGAGGTAAGGTGATGCCAAAAGATCCTGGTGAACAAGATCTCAAACAAGAAGCTTGTAAACCTCACCTTCAGAAATGGCACGGTTGTCCAAGGTTGTTAAAAGCTGAGATCGTGTACCGGTCTCTCCAGCCAGACTGAAGGTGTAGGCAAGCAGAGCGGTGGCATAAGTGTTTCCCAGGTTGCCAACGGCGAACCTCAAGCATGACAGAGCACTGGTGACAACAGGATCCTGAAAAGCAATGGAAATATCAGACTGCAGCCAAAATGGGAAGGATCATGTAGTTACTGCTGATTTTTCCCCTTTACCGTAACAGGGATGCCTAGTTCAAGCAGTGATGCAGTAATATAGGCAGTCACAGTCACGTCGTCATCAACTCCACCCTAAAAACACAAATATATTCGTTTAGAAGAACGGTCCCACCCTTGTGTCAGTGAAAAAGGTGACGTACCTTCATGTCATTGTGGTACAGAGTTCCCTCCTGCATAAAACAGCCATCTGAACCCTGCTTGCTTATCAACCAGTCCTTTGCGCTCTGAAGGACATTCGGATCGACGTAAATGAAGTTCCTCGCTAGTCCAAAAGACCTCAGGACAAAGGCAGTCAACCTGGTCATGGAGGAAGTTTCAAGTTTCATTTTACAAACGGAACTTCCAAATGTGAGAAAAACGGTTTATAACTCACCATGTATTGGATGCATCGTAACCAAATGTGCTGTATGAACCATCACTGTGCCTGTAGTTCAGTTGTCCTTGGTATCCTGTTCGGAGCAAAAACATAAATGAAACCCTCAAATGGGTGAATAGAACGGAACATCCTTGGCATTTAGTTTCTGAAACACTCAATGGATTTGGTTGTCCGTACCACTCTGAAGGTATCCTGTGGCGGTCGCTCTGATGGCTGCAGTGAGCTGTGCTGTGACTTCCAGGTACTGCAGGATGTAAATATTGGGAGCAAGAACCATCATATTTTGTTCTCCACATCCAGAAGGCATTTTTAATAATCCATCCAAATTCTTTAGTGCACGGCCCATTATGTCCCCTACAAGAGGAAGAGAAACCAAAAGGTCTGGTCAAATACCCATATCAGAAGCCCAAGTTATTTTGCCAAATACGTCCTTTACTTTCATCAATGAACCACTTTACCAAGCACTGAAACGGAGCATCTGACTGATCCCTGGATTACATCTGTAGGAAGCGTCAGTGTCACATCTTCTGAAACGACACTTTCTACAGAACAAACAGTGGGTTAGTATTAAGTGCTAGCTAACGTTCAACAGCACAGAAATCAGAGTACAAAACAAACCCTTTGGACACAATAACCAACTCTGGGTGGTGGTCCTTTCAACACCTTCGGCCTACAGGAACAATAAAAATACACCAGATTAGTAAATCACCATGACCATCAAGTCAGACTTCAGAGGGCTGGTTAACACTAACTGACCAGGACAAGAAGACTTTGTGTGACTACATCAATGCGTTTTCTTTCTGGCACGCTCACAGTCTCATTGCCACACAGAGCGTGGGCTTGTACAGCCTGAGCACGGACAGTCACATTTACATTTCCTGCAATGACAGGCAGGGAATGAGCAATAACTCATATACACCTCAGTTTAGAGACTGACAGTCCAAAACTGACCAAGAACTACGGACGTGAAAACCCATTTAAAGGTTTTTCTCCCATTGGCACAGAGACAAGATGGATATGGATATGGATATGGATATGGATACGGCTCAAATGATCCAAGAATAAAGGCAGGGGACCAAGCTGGAGTCACATGAACCTGCCAATAAACAATAGTACACACTGAGCAATGGCAGGAGGCATCTCTCCGCATCTCGCTACATACTGTATAAATATCAGACCATAATGCATTTGGACAGATAGTTGAAGACAGTGGCCTTCAGCTCAAAAAACTCCCCACGGATGATGGAGTAAGGCAGGGAGAGCTCCAGGAAGAAAGGCTGGAAGACTGTCAGCAGAGCAGGAGGAGCCAGACCGAGACCTTTGGAGGACAGACAGAAGGCCTCAGTCTCCCACGTTGTGATTGTGTCAGGAACCTTGAGAGGAACTTGCGTGGATCCAGAGTCTCTGAAGAAAGGACACCAGAAGTATAAATGAGGGGGACAGGAGGGTTCAAATTGGCTTTAGATGGTGTCAACTGCTGAAAAGGGCAGAATAGCCTCACTAACCCCACTTGAGCGAGCTGCCAGATCCACGTTTCTGGAAAGTAAGTCCTGACAGTCACATCAGAAGAGGAACTGCTCTTGCCTCCACTTTCTGCAACTGCAGCAGGAGCCATTTCAGCCATCCCAAAGGCAACAGGACGATGAAGATACATCACTGAAACAGAAAAATAAAGTACTAATACTACTATACTTGGTTGAAGGTTAAGATTATATTGGCTTGAATAACTGAAGGCTGTGTAACAGGGCCCACCTGGTAAGAGCATGCAGGTAAACTTAACTCCCCTCATCTCAAGAGGTGCATTAGCAACTGATGCCAGATGCTACGGTCTTTAGCATTCCTTCTTAGTGCACCCACCTCCCATGCTGCCAATGAGGGTTTGAGTCCAAATCGGAATAAGAATGAAGCGGGCAGTTAAGACCAGAGGGGTTACACTGGTTCCATGACCCAGATGGGAGTAAAGTTTAGGGACCGAGTGTAATAAATACGCGTTTAATACTGCAAAATGCACTGTTACGGTCACTGCCCTTGCAATTGCGGTCCAGAATAAGAGAGAACATGCCAATCGAGTTAAGGGATTTTTTGGAAACTGTGGTTCATAATTATTGTGATCCAACATTTGCCTCAAGACAAACATTTGAGGTGAAGGATAATCCACTTCTTACCTCCGAGACCGTTATGATTTACATGAACTTATTTTTATTTTGAGTATTAGGCTTCTCATTATTGGGGATTACTGTTTTTGTGCCAAGATATTGTAATTTTTTACCATTATATAATCAGAGGAGTATAGAAAAGTTTATGAAAGCATTACTGTATTTTTGTTACATTAATCAATGTTTATAGCATACCTTCCTAAGGAAAGGATATGGACCAATTTAGACTAGTTTTAAAAAAGTTAATCTAATTTTAAGACTGGTCAAAATTTTTTAAAATTCCACTACATACAAACTTAGTCCAAGTGGAATCCAAAATATAATATTAGTTAACTACTAGTCAAACTAGACACCGTTTTAACATAGAGGCTATGTTTATGCAACTGGCCCCAGGGCCGTATGTATAAAACTTCTCAAAAATGCTCTTAAGAGTAGTCTTAAACTTTGACTAAAGTGTCAAATTCTTAGTAAAAAGTAGGCACCTTTTGGAATCACTCTTATTCTTAAATCTTGGAGTAAAATTCTTAGGATTTTGGCATATTATCATTTTCAGTTACTTTGCCTTTAGTGTAAATAAATGTGCAAACAATATACTTGCTCTTGTGAATTTATTTTGATGTCAATTACATTTACTTACAAATTACCACCAGCAGTATATGCATCAGTGTGTATACTTTACCTTGTATTTTCCTTCTCATTTTTACGTAAAGCTATATTGTTACTACAAAACTCTACGACAAACATGTCTTCTAATATCTTCAATTGTTATGTATACAGAGCTGCAGCATTTGTGTGAGCCGTCTTTGATTGTGTGGTTTATATACACGTTGCTGCTGACTGAGCTGACATTTGACACACCCACCAAACTGCAAAAGCATCTCAAACCCCATTGCACACCATTTCCAAGCAACATGTCGTTCAACCCAAAAACCGTAGCAAAACGTTGCGAACCGGTTTGAGCTTGAACATGCCCCTGATCTAAAGCAGCACGCTAGCGGCTGACTGATGCTAGCGACTAATTTTTACTGCACCCACTTTCCATGCCAGAGACCTGGGTTAGAGTCCCACTTGGAACAAGAACAAGGCGGGGCGGTTAGGACTGAAGGGCTTACCCATACTAACTACCATATAAATTCTTGAGCTAAAAACAGCCATATGGGTTTAAGACATACCGTCATGGAAGCTGCGATAGTAATTCAGGCCTCTGTACGTCAGGCATTGAGGCTCTCGGACAGGCAGATTTGTCGCGATCTTCATCCCCACACTCTGTCAGAGCAACAGGTCAAAAAGACGACACATGAAACGGTAGTATTCAGTGACTACATGATCACAAACCGATTTCTACCTTGAAGGCTTCATAAGCTTGGTCTGTAGGAACAGCTCGACGGGGTCGAACATTCAGGCACTCTTGTTCATCCTCAACGCCCAGAGGATAATCTGATAGCGATCGTACTGGAAGCAAGTTGAACATCTGAAGCATGGTGAGGGGGCATGCAAGTTTGTGAACGACAGCATCAAATCCATATAGTTTAAAATAACATGCTACTGATTAGATTTCCTATTTGACAAGCATACCGCTTCAGCACTCAGACGTCTTCCTGACTCCATGATCAGGACACTCTGATCAACAGCACTGAGGCCACACAGGGAACCTGCTTGAGCAGAGACAGTCAAAACGCTTCCCTCACCAGGAACGGCTGTAGCTGGAGAGAACCGCAGAGACACCTGGAACAAGAACCAGCTCACAAGGTGAAGGAAGGTCACAGCTGCCCACATGAAGGAAGATGACCCATATGCACACCATACCTGGTTATGGAAACACATTTTGGTGTCAAAAGCCACACTAGCAACCACTACATTTTCACTGGGAAGAACACAGTAAGTCAGAATCTGCACTACTGGAGCCATATCGACACCGACAGACAGCTCAAACGACACAGTGCCGCTCGTGACAGTATCAGAATCCCTTGCTTGAACCTTTTCAAATCCATGCAGAACGATCACTCCTCTGGACAGGACCTGACAGAAGACAGAAAGCCAGACAGGTGCATAAAAGGTACCAGGCAAAAAGATGATAAAAACCACAAAACCGGCATCCACTTACCATATAGATGATGTCAGCACTGTAGTCGCCAGTCTCTCCAACAAAGGAATACTTGACGGTCACTGGATATGCAGCACCACATTTCAGTGGTTGCTCAAGCTTCTCTATAGTCAGTTCACTAAACTTTTGGCTGTCAGGAGTAGCAGCTTGAAAAAGCGGAATCACCCTCGTATCTGTACTGAAGTACGGCGATTTGTGACCATAAACAACCTGTGGAGTTGCACTTGCCTGGAGAACAAATAAACAGAATTGGCTTCTTGCAAGAGAGAAGGCCTCGCTTAAAAATCAAATCACCTGTGTCAAAGCAGATTTACAGTAAATATGATAAAAAGATAGACAAATCGTACCACCAGATTAAGATCAGCTTTAGAAAAATTATCAGTGTCAAGGGAGAACACTGCCAGTCCATTTTGGTTTGTGGTTAGATTCAACAGCAGTTTGTTGGGCCATTGGCTACCATCCAGGATATAGACTGCTTTGCTCACAATTGGGGTCCCATTGAAAAAAGATGCCAAGATCTGTTGGGAAAGATAAGGGTTAGGAAAGGGAACCAATTAGGCAGCTTCTGTAACAAGTGAAACTTTCACTTGCCTTTCCATTAATTGCTGATGCAGAATCAAAGAACTCTGGGAGGTCCACAAATGTGACCTTGCCGACTTCAAACGTAATGGACACAGTTGTGGATTTTGACATGACCACGTCTGGAATGAAAGAGAAGTGACAAACAGGAAGGCACCAAATAAGCATGTAAACCTTTTTTTGGGAAAAAAAAAAAAAAGAAAGAAAAAAAAAACCCTCACCTGTTCCCTCCTCAGTGACATTCACATTAACAAGCAGTGAATCTTGCAGGTTACTCTCAAATGTGGAGTTGAAAAACACTGACGTACTGAAAGTAAAGGAGGCACAGCCTGTGCCATTCGTCTGGTATAGCACAGATGGTCATATTGAGGTCAATCACACACACACATAAGATAAAGACTCTACTGTATAATGTTATTGACATACCTTTGCAGTTTTATTCAGGCACAGGCGAGTCACCTCAGCAACCACAATATATGGAAAAAGATCACGGCTCACTTCCATAAACACTTGACCTGGTACAGGTTGCCCATATGTGTATCTGGGAAAACCATCAAGAACTGACCAACCACAGGACAACAAGAACATGGCATCAAGAAAATAAAAGCTTTACTCACTTGCCACAAACCTCAACCTTCAGTCCCACATCGCCAACGCTATACATCTGAGGCGCAGTTATGGTGATATCGAACTTTGGTAAAACTAAATCAGAAATGAAATGCTTTTAAATCCTCAGATCTGCTGTTGCATTGCCGAAACATCACACATGAAGACTTACCATATTTTTTCACCTCAAAAACCTGCGAGACCATTCGGTCCCCAATAAAAGCCCTCAGTGTGTACATCCCGACCTGAGCCTCTGGGTTTAAATCATGAGAAAGCTCCAATATCCAACCCGTTGAAGAAACGTTTGTCCACTGACCGATCCGGATATTATGATTATCCTAGTAAAACAACTGAAAACTCAGAAAAAAAGATGCAAACCTGAAGTGTTAAAAGTACAAAGAAAACATTCAGACATAAACAGCAAAATATCCATTCAAATACTTGCACTGGAGCAAATTCTCACCTCCACCACCACCAGATTGTACTGTGAAATACAAGTACAATAATATTAGATGATTTGCATTAATCTATAACTTCATGTATAGAGAAAATATGGCAAGAGAGAAATCAGGCCTTACCATATGAACCAGAGGCACAAATTTGGCATCCATGGTAACAACTCTGAAATTCACTGCAAAAAACATTAATAAACTCACATTAAATTACAATAGGCACTTGAATATGAAAACTTTCACACTTCTAATATTCAAGAAGTCGTCACTCACAGCTTACCTGTTTGTCCTGGATTGTAGATGGGTTTGTCTGTTTGGATGAAAGTCAAAGGCAAGTAAGGTTTGAACATCACTTTCCTTTCTTCTGTCATTTTGAAGGACCTCCCTTGAACTACCACCTGCAGTTTCTGCACCGACTCAGCATCTACTTGAGGAGCCTGTAGAGGAATGTGTTTTTAAATGTGCACCAAATCAGACAAAAGTGGCAAGTGCAGCATGACAACAGACCCGGAAACTGAAGCAGCGGTGAAACACCATCCGAGATTTCTGCTGCACGAGTTGAGTTGCTGTGTTTTTGTCATCAAGCAGAGAAACGGTCATTGTGAGACTTTCGTTGGGTTTCAGAAGACTTGCACACAATTTAGCATCAGAGCCAGACTCGATCACTGCAGGAAATGTTACCATAAAGAACCTGTGGAAAGATAATCAAGTTTAACTCTGGCTCCAAGCATGTACATTCACAGAGTGTGGTTGCCATGGTCAAAACTAGGAGCAACAAGAAGAACAGACACAACAGGATGCTTGTATTCATGTCAAAGGCTAATTAATAAGACTTACGGTCCTGATTCCTGTCCATCAATCGTAGCTGGCCCTAATCTCGGCCCATTAACACCAAACAAACCTAATCTTGGTCCATTAACATTAAACGGCCCTAATCTTGGTCCACCGACAGCAAACGGCCCAGATCTCTGTCCATCAACAGCAAAGAAGAAAAGGGCTAAAATAAATCTTTTCCAAAGACAAACTGCCATCACAACCATGAAGAACAATCATCCAAGAAGAAAATTAAGTATCCTTTTCAGAAACCCTACAAAACTTCTATTACAATCTACAAATGTTTGCTGCTCTACAACGTCTCTTAACCATCTACTTGAGGGGTTCTCAAACCTGTCCCAGCACTGCACATTGTGCATGTCTCCCTCAACTAACACACCTGATTCAACTCATCAGCTCATTAGTGCAGAGTGCAAGACCTGAATTGGGTGTGTCTGACCCAGACATACGCAATTTGCAGTTCTTAGTTCAACGCTTTTAATTATTAATTTAATATTAAGCACTCGTAATCAATTTTAATTTCATTGATACTCTCCAACCTGAAATTAATTTTGTTTGTTTATTACACCATCTACAGCTTTCAAACATAACTCATTCCCCCAGTTTCACAGAGAAGGCTTAAGTTTAGTCCCAGACTGAAATGTAAGTCTGGGCCCGTATTCACAAAACATTTATCTTCTCCTAAACAGCAGTTACAGATTTTAACTAAGAGTTTTCTCTTAAAACCTATTCACAAAGCTGCTGAGACAAACTTTTACTAAGGAATAAAGAGGAGTCTTAAACTAAGAGTAAGAGTGGGATTGACCATGAGATTATGGATGATGTTAGCATGATTACTAACTATGCACACAGTGATTGGCTGATAGGGGAGGGCTCTCTGTCAGAGATTTATTCATAGAAATATTGTAGGGTGCCTAACCCTAAACCATTTTCAAATAAAGATACAAAAAATAAATAAATAAATAATAAAAAAAAAAAGGTTGCCACATCCAAATAAAGACGTTAAAATACAGGCTAAGTGTCACCAATTAAACAACTATATGTTCAGTTTAAACATTAACAGAGCAGATTTCATTTCATTCTTTTTTATTAATAGGTAGCTTTTTGTAATCATTTTGTCCGTCAGTTTGACTAACTGATCTGTAAGTTTTATATTTAATCTGCAACGCAAACACAGGAACACTATGTTTTGGCCAATAGTTGGTTAAATTTAGCAAAACATATAAACAAAGATCGTAAGAACCAACGACACGACTAGCAAACCAACAGTATACTTTCTCTCCACACGGTAGCCGAAATGGATCTTGACTGTGGCAAGAAGATGATTGACAGACTGGTAGGCTGTACTTGACTATACGACACAGCGGTCATTCAGGGCCCCAGTTTATGACGTAGTATTTTCTAAAACTCGCATGGGCTTTGTATCCTGAGTGCTACACACCCAAAAGTATGTACATACATTTATAGTACAGTATAATAGGCGAATTAGGCCACTCTCTACTTGAAGTAGCTGGTGCGCTTCAGTGCGGATATCACAGCGCCCTCTGCTGGTCTGTCTGCAGCACTCACACAAACTACTCAGTTAACATGTTTCATCCATGACACTCTGACATCTTTAATAAACATATAAAAACCAGCTGAACTATCTATTAAACATGTGTGCCTGTCGATGGTTTCGGGGGGTGAGAGGTGCGCATATGTAGCTATCTCTGTATGTATTTGTGTGTATGTTTGTGAACTGATACCCGGATGTTGATCGGCGCGGCGTCAGTGCGCAGCTGCAGGCCGGACTGACTGAGGTGAGCAAAACAAACCTAAACATTTGCAAACATACACGACATGTATCACACTAACAGCAACGTACAAACGTGTACACGTTAAGTAATTGATTATATTCATGTTTGAAGACTGTCTTTATTATTTAGCGAACGTATCTGTCGGTACTGAGTTTAGTTTTGATCTCTTCATCTGTTTACCATCGAAATCCTCCGAATAATTAAATGTATAGAAGACTTACATAAACGTACGTGGCCTGAAATGATTCACGTAACTCTGTTCTACTTGGTTTAAGTGCTAATAAAGCGTATTTTTTTCTGTGCGTTTGAATGTTTGTGCGTAAATGCGCCATAATTAGCATGTTAGCTTCATAAGTTTTAGCAGAAACGGCTTTATAGCACACATCAACAATGATTCATATTTCATTTCGTGTAGTACATTGGTCTTTGAAGTACATTGGATAACTAATGTTATAGTACGGTTATCATTTAGTACCATGATAAATGTTTCTGGTGTTACCATCTGTATACCATCAATGTATCGTGGTACAGAGTGTTCATGTAAGAAAGTTTGTAGCCATTAACACAGAAACTGTATAGAGTAAAAACTTTAATGCTAAATGACAAAGCTGGTGCAAATGGTGGTGCAATTTACAAGCATGAGACTAATAGCGTGAGTACAGGACATCTACAATGTATATTATATAAAACAGTATAGTGAAACCACAGTTATATTGTGACATGTGTCATGTCACAGGAACAGGAAAGGAGCCGCAGTTCATGGAAGACAGTAACCATAAGACAAAAGACAGCAGTCATCAGGAGGTGAGTGATGCTTTTGTGGATTCAACACTGTCCATGCCCCCCCATACATTTATGAATGTAAATCTGATGAGCATTTTGTTTTTATTACAGTACACTGAAGACAGCACAAAAGGTTGGTATTTTACATTTTAATCATGCACACACACGTGAAGTAATCACACAGCCAGGACTTTAACCTTAAAAAAGTTTTCACCAACTAGGCCTGTTGCAGTACTCAAAATATCAATGTATAAACTTATTGCACTGATTGCAGTATATGTACATGACCTCAGTAAGTTTGGTGACGCAGTGTATTGCCCATTATATTTACATAAGTTAATGTCACCATGTTTTTTGCATTCCATTTGCACCTGTGTCTTTTGCAGCTTCTCAAACATAGTGTGGTGTATTCATGAGGTTCAAATTCAGTTTTAAAAAAATGCTTCTACAAAAAAGTTTCATCTGCAGATATTGCCTTGTTTAGGGATCTGTGCCTTTGTGCATACAGACATCTGGCTACTAAGTAGGGATTGTGTTTTTTTCCAAGTGTGCACCCTTAATTCACAGAGAAAAGAAGGTCAGGGAAAATCTGTAGATGGAAAAATCTCCATACAAGTTCATTGAGCATTTTTCTTTTTCGACTTATCACTTTGCACTTTTTGTTAGAAAATGTTTATTTACTATTTATTCAAGTTTTTTAAGCTATCTAATATTTTGATACATAATTTCCAATATCTAAATATTCTTTAGAATTTAAAGTTTGTTGTCAATTGCAAGTATGTAGGCCGCCTTTCATTATTATGCTGTTATATTATGTATTCAGTGGCGTAAAATGGTCTTAAAATGACAATAATGTTGCTTATCGCAATTATTTTTGGGGGAATATATCGCACAACAAAAAGTTTTGTTGTGACAGCCCTATCACCAACAGACCGAGGCTGCATTTATTTGATCAAAAATACAGTAAAACAATGATATTGTGAAATATTGCAACTTTAAATAATTATTTTAAAATGTAATTTATTTGTGCGATGCAAAGCTGACGTTGTCAAAGTGTCGTTACCCCAGTCTTTAGTGTCACATTATCCTTCAGCTAATATGTTCATTTGCTGCAAGAAAAATGTTGATTATTAGCAATGTTGAAAACAGTTTCTGCTTCACATTTTTGTGAAAACTGTTACATTTCATTTTTCAGGATTCTCAGGCATGGTGATTGAGAGTAATTAAGATGTTTATCATGTAAAAACGTGGATTAGATTTCAGATTTCAGTTTCACATGAGCTAATTTCAAGACCATTTGTAAAAAATGTCAGCATTTGAAGTCGATCAAAAAAAATTCATCAAGTTGTCCTAAGACAAGAACGGGTATTGTTTTGGTTTTAGGACAACTTTGATGAAAGGTTTTGATCCACTTTAAATATTGACTACTGTATAATAATATCTGTATATATTCTATTATTTTTATGTAGCCATTTTATGCTAATTTAATGCAAATTATGGTGTAATAAAATTCTAGATTGGCTTTATATTAAGTATTTGTACATTCCATTTTTTTTTTTTTTTTTTTTGCTAGGGTTATTACATAGTCTTGTGTGTTTTTTTTGGTTTTTTTTTTTTTTTTCTTTTTTAGG
>JAHKKF010535975.1:0-10772 GCA_019740295.1 Labeo calbasu
TTTTTTTTTTTTTATCAGTGACGGAAAAATCTGAAGGCCATATGTCATTTTGACAGATTACACTAAGGGTGATATATTGTAAAACTGTAGCTGTAATTCCCACCCCTGAATAACAACTGCTCCAGAACAGCAGTAGAGCAATGGATCCAGAACAAAAACAAAACTGTCACGAATGTTTTCCTATGCGTTTGATTACGCACATGCGAGTATACAGAAGCTACAACAATCTATCACGCCGCATAAAGAGCGGCAAAATGGTATTTATTGCTTGAATTTCCTAAAATAAAAGCAATTAAATTTGTTATTCTAATTAAAATATGAAAATTAAAATGAAGGGTAATAACAGATTATGACCGAATTTTTACGACCCTGTCCGTCAAAATGGCCGACAATGTTGAAGTCTGTTGTTTTTGGGTTTTTTTTTTTTTTTTGCAGGTTTGGATTTTGATGTTACTGGACCTCAGTGCTGCCTTTGATACTATTCACATTATCTTGAGCAGGCTCGAAAATTATGATGGCACAAATGGACTTGAATAGCCATGGTTGGAATCATATTTCTCTGACAGTTATCAATTTGTAGCGATAAACAACAATGTCATACTGATCACAAGTTCAGTATGGGGTATAGGGGTGTGCGATATTGCCAAAAAAAAAAAAATCTCAATATTTTCTGGGGTTTTTATCGACAACGATAATTAGACGATTTTTTGCTGAGTGTGTTATTGTGCTGGTATCTTAAGGACTACCATGGACAGCTGACTCCTAAAGTTTTTATATTTTTCATATTCTGTGTGGTGGTCAGTTCACACTGATAAAATCTTTTCCACTAAGTTTAAATTGATTTTTACCATTTATGGGCATTTTACTTTTTAAAAGCTAAACACAAAGAAAACACAGAAGCTGCATTTAAAGTGGCATTTAGATATATTTACACACTGTTAAATGCAGGTTATGAATGCATTTAAACTGCCGTTACAAATGCATAAACAATGTTTTGATATTTTAAACATAAAACGTTGAATATATTCAGAAATGATATTAAAACTGCCAGTAGTTGTCAGTAAGTCACAGTTAGTAAGTGAATCATTGCGACTGAACCGAATCGTTTAGACTTAACGTAATGTGTGCACTGTACTCTAGTTGTTTTGAATGTTTTTTGCAAAATACTCGATAATGTTAAATTGAACATCATTAAAACAACAATTACAATATTATCGCAGCCGATATATATCGCACACCCCTAATGGGACACTGCAAGTCTTAGAGCCAAATTTCTATTTTAAATAAATGCTGTTCTTTTTAACGTTTTATTCATCAAAGAATCGTAAAAGTGCAGGTTGCAAAACAAATTAAGCAGCACAACTGTTTCCAACATTAATAATAAATCAGCATATTAGAATGATTTCCGAAGGATCATGTGACTGGAGTAATGATGCTGAAAATTCAGTTTTGCATCACAGGAATAAATTCTATTTTAAAGTATATTAAAATAGAAAACCATTACTATTGTGGACTATTTTAATTTGCAATAATATTTAAAGGAGAAGTCCACTTCCAGAACAAAGATTTACAGATAATGTATTCTCCCCCTTGTCATCCAAGATGTTCATGTCTTTCTTTCTTCAATCGTAAAAAAATTATGTTTTTTGAGGTAAACATTTCAGCATTTTTCTCCGTATAATGGACTGCTATGGTGCCCCGAGTTTGAACTTCCAAAATGCAGTTTAAATGCGGCTTTAAATGTTCCAAAATGCGGTTGTAAACAATCCCAGCCGAGGAAGAAGGGTCTTATCTAGCGAAACGATCGGTTATTTTCATAAAAATAATACAATTTATATACTTTTTAATCTCAAACACTCATCTTGTCTTACTCTGCCTGGACTCRGTTTTTTTCCAGTTCGTGAAAGTCAGGGCATGTCGAAAAACTCCCATCTCAACTTCAAAATCATCCTGTATCACTGTTTTACCTTTTTTGTTAAGGGTGTTTAATCTTTTTTGCATGTTCACTTTACATTAACTGGGTCAGTACTTCTGCAATGATGTATGATGATTTTTAAATGATTTTTGAAGTTGAGGGAGAAAATATGATCAAAGTTTTTCGACATCCCCTAACTGTCTTGAGCCAGAATACACAGAGTTCAGGCAGAGCAAGACAAGATGAGCATTTGAGATTAAGAAGTATATAAATTGTATTATTTTTTTGAAAATAACCGATTGTTTCTCTAGATAAAACCCTGGGATAATTTACAACCGCATTTGGGATCGTTTGAAGCCACATTTAAACTGCATTTTGGAAGTTCAAACTCGGGGCACCATAGCAGTCCATTATATGGAGATAAATCCTGAAATGTTTTCCTCTAAAAACATAATTTCTTATGACTGAAGAAAGAAAGACATGAACATCTTGGATGACAAGGGGGTGAGTAAATTATCTATATTTTTGTTCTAGAAGTGGAGTTCTCCTTTAACAATATTACTGTTTTTTTATGTATTATTAATCAAATAAACGCAACCTTGATGAGCAGAAATGTTTTCCTTAAAAATTGTACTAATCCCAAACTTTCAAATGGCAGTGTATGCTGCTTCTGTGGCACTACAAAGTATTTCTAACCACCTTTTATGCTCTCTATCTAGAACAGATTCTGCTTTTGTGTTGGCTTTGCTTCGTAAAGTTGTTAGATCACATATTTACCTTATTGTCTAAATGATTGAAACCTCTCTGTAACTTGTTCATGGAAGTGGGCCGCACAGTGGGGAAAGTCCACGTCGGACACGGGTCTCTGTCATCCCCCTCCCCATCCCTGAGTGAAAACACACATAGTAAACATACTGTACACAAACTGCACAGGTTCTAGGAATGTAAAGCGCACACGTACATGTCAGAGTCATCAGAGCTTGATTCGTCCCCATGGCCCTCTGACTTCCAGCGGCGGTATCGATCAATGAGCTCTGACAGGTATGATGTTTTCTTGGTGTAGCGGGTGATGAACTTGTGTTTCAGAAGCTCTTTAGCTGTCGGCCTCTGTTGGATGCAAACAGCATATCATAAAAATGAAAAGCAGTTTGCTTTGTTTAAAGTTTAATAATTTTTTTTCATATAATATACTAAGAGGTACTAACAAATCGTGGATCTTTATTGAGACAACCCTCAACAAAGTCTTTAAAGGCTTTGCTGTAGGACCCCTCCAGTGTAGGTGGGTTATTTTTAGGAATGAGGAACAAGACTCTCATAGGGTGAAGTTCTGAATTGGGTGGCTCTCCTTTAGCCAGCTCGATGGCTGTGATACCCAATGACCAGATGTCAGCCTAAGACAGAGAGAAGAAAAAAGGGCAAATAATGGGGGTCAGTACTTGTGCCATCTGTCTGTCTCTGAATATTTAATTGAGCTTATTTTCATCAGCAGTCTTGACTAGTTAACAGATGTTCCTGTGGAGAACTTGAACCTGAAACCTGTTAGTCAAATGACAAGCGAGACAAGGAAGTACTTTTACCTTAAAGTCATATGCGGACTGTTTGATGACCTCTGGTGCCATCCAAAATGGAGTTCCTACGAATGTGTTTCTCTTAATTTGTGTGTCTGTTAACTGGCCGGCCACTCCAAAATCTGCCAGTTTGACTTCTCCATGTTCAGAGAGTAACACATTGGCCGCTAAGGCAAAAAGTAGGGTTATTATTAATGTAAGGACACTTTACAGGACCAAAATTAACTTGTTCTGCATACTAACCTTTGATGTCTCTGTGTATCTTCCTCTCTGAGTGGAGGTAGTCAAGTCCTTTTAGTATTTCTCTGAGAATGGTGGAAATATATGCCTCTTCCAGAGGTCCCGGCCTTAGCTGTGTGCACAAACACATTAGAGGATGTTGAATATAGTGACATTTCCTGTGCCCTTGACATTTTCCAGAGTTTTTTTCATCCTGAAGTAATTTTCCAACATTATTCCTCACTTTAAAAAACCCATAAACTTGATGAAAAGACCAACTCACCAGGTCCAGAGCCGACCCGCCTCCCAAATATTCCATGATTATCCATAGTTTAGAGCCCTGAGGAGCACAACAAAACCGGGAAATTAAAATCGTACAATAAATTCATATTTAACCACAGTTAAAATTCATTATAATACTATTATTTCTATATAGCTGTCATTTTTATTTCTGTATTAGTATGTTTAGTAATTCAACGTAATTTTATTCCACTTAAAAGTATTTTTTACTTTGTTGCCAAGTTTTTCATTTAATGTATACACAACCAGTCAAAAGTTTTTGAACAGTAAGATTTTTAATGTTTTTGAAGAAGTCTCTTCTGCTCACCAAGCCTGGATTTATTTGATCCAAAGTACAGCAAAAACAGTACAATTCTGAAATATTTTTACTACTTAAAATAATTGATTTCTATTTGAATGTATTTTAAAATGTAATATATTCCTGTGATTTCAAAGCTGAATTTTAGCATCATGTCTCCAGTCACATGATCCCTCAGAAATCATTCTAATATTCTGATTTGCGGCTCAAAAACATTATTATTATGTCGAAAACAGCTGAGTAGATTTTTTTCTGATTTCTTTGATGACTGGAAAGTTCAGAAGAACAGTGTTTATCTAAAAAAGAAATATTTTGTAACATTGTAAGTGTCTTTATCATCAGTTTTGATCAATTCTTGCTAAATAAAGGAATTAATTTCTATAATCTTTTGAATAGTATAGTGTATAATGTTACAAAAGCTTTTTATTTCAGGTACATGCTGATCTTTAGATCTTTCTATTCATCAAAGAATCCTGAAAATGTACTCAACTGTTCTAAATATTGATAATAATAATAATAATAAATGTTTCTTGAACAGCATATTAATCAAATCAGCATATTAGAATGATTTCTGAAGGATCATGTGACACTGAAGACTGGAGTAATGATGCTGAAAATGCAGCTTTGATCACAGGAATAAATTACATTTTAAATTATATTCAAATAGAAAGCAGTTATTTTAAACAGTGAAAATATTTCACAATATTACTGCTTTTGCTGTATTTTGGATCAAATAAATGCAGACTTGGTGAAAAGTATATATTTTTTTAAAAAACATTAAAACT
Organism: Labeo calbasu; assembly: GCA_019740295.1. NCBI lineage: Eukaryota > Metazoa > Chordata > Actinopteri > Cypriniformes > Cyprinidae > Labeo > Labeo calbasu. The sequence continues at coordinate 5,086 of JAHKKF010535975.1, forward strand.
CTTACTGTTCAAAAACTTTTGACTGGTAGTGTATTTTATTTCAGCTACTGAAAACTTTTTTTTTATCAGTTATAGTTTCACCATAGCAGCTCTGGTTTGAGACACACTGTTCACTGTCTACTTTTACTGTATGGAAAAGAACTGCTGAAAGTCTAGAAAATACCTAATTTTGTGTTCCACAGAAAAAAGTCAGTGTCTCTTTACAATAAAGTACCATAAACCAACAATGAATTGTTAAATCATGTTTGTTCCTAATACAGAAAATTTGACAAATTTGACTTTAAATGTTAAATATTTTTTTAACATTTACCCATCTTAAAGTATTGTTCTTTGTTCGTTAATGATGTCTAATACATAAGTAATCTAATGTCATTGTAAAGTGTTACCAGGAAGTCATGTGTTATTTTGAAAGGATGGCAAGGATGGTAAACTACCTCTTTAAAAACACACACATGTAATGTAATATAATAAAAGCAGTGTCTGAAAATAAGAAATCTCCACAAACCGTCAAATAAGAGCCGTAGTATTTGGTCACATAAGGGCTGTCACACTGGCTGAGAACCGTGATTTCCTGCTGTATGTCTTCAATCTCATCCTCTGCTTCCTCCAGGTCAATAATCTTAATGGCCACCACCTCTTTTGTGCGGTTGTTTATTCCCTTATATACCTCTCCAAAAGAGCCTTTACCAATTCGTTCCAATTTAGTGAAGTATTCCTCAGGATTCAAACATGAATTCTAAAGGGAAAAACAAGAAAGATGTAAAAATTCTTACCAGATACGTGTTTTCTTTACACACGTGATGAACTTTATTTGCTGTCCTATTATTCAAGAAACAGATCAATAAATTCAGGAAAATCTACCCAATCATCGCTGTAGTGAAGGTCCGGAGAAGATGAGATTCTATAAAGAGAATCGTTAGAAATCCCATGTAGTTTTTTAAGTAATTTTTTCATTTTTCTGCCGTCTAACAACTGGGAAAACACTTAGAGCTTTTGCTTCCTTGTTCAGTAAATTGTTCTGACGATCCATCTGGAAGTGGCACTCAAAACAACAACAAGCTCTTTTGATGACAAGACTCAAAGTTCAGGAGATAAGACCCTCCTATTGGTATTTGCAAGACATCTGACATCATGACATCCGCATTTATCATACTTTTATAGCACCTCTCTAAACATTGACCAGTCAAGACGGAAACCTTTACTATTATAGGTAGTACCACCCATTGGATTCTCCATAAAAATAAGATCAACAGGTTATTTTTAACAGTTCTCAGAAAGACGGGTTAATTATTCTGCCAGCTACACCTGTGTGTGATCAATGGGTGTGCCAGTCATTTGTCAAAGATACTCTGAGGTTCAAACATGATACACTGCAATTATCATACTGACCTACAAAATGTGCGCATGACCAACATAACGTAAACCTGTTAACTATATAAGCAGATGGCATCCAATAACCACCAAAACCACACAGTCTAATATTTAACAACAGTTTTACAATGGAAAAAAGGTTTTCCTCTATTTTATGGTGGTGTCAAAAAGTGTGATGTGAAGACTCTCAATATGATATAACAGTTGTGACTGACTATATTTTATGTTCATTTTCCATGGGCTTTGCCATTTCAGCAACCCTGTTATCAACATCAGTTCAGATGCAAAACCAGCTAAAAGCCATCTCGGTCAAAAATGAGATAATGACTCTGAGTGAATGCTCCTGACACACAGTATACGTCCATCAAATACTTTTACTTCAAACTCGCTAAATTCCAGTTTCATCCCAATCAGAAGTACCAGTACTTGCATAGAAACCTATACAAAGTAGTCAAAAAGAAATGCTAATTTTAAAGAAAAATGTCAGATGGATTTAGAGGCTTTTGCATCTGAACTCTTCATATGTTAAATGACATTTAAAAAAAAAAAAAAAGATGTGTGAGTGGGCAGAGCTGGGTAGTACCTGATTACATGTAATCTGGATTACATAATCAGGTTTCAGAAATTAAGTACTTGTAATTGGATTACTTTACAAACCCCAGTTTGGGAAATTCATTTTGTTAATAACAACCAGTGGAATATATTTTCTTTGCATTTTTATATCGATATGGTAGAAGATTATCCTATTTAAATCAATGTGATAAACAAGTTAGGTCAAAAGTAATCTAAAAGTAGTCTAGATTACATTACCTAAAATGTGTAATGTAATGGATTACATTGTTAACTACAATTTTTGTCATGTAATTTGGAATCAGTAATGGACTACAATTTGTAAGTAATGTACCCAGCTCTGTGAGTGGGTAACAGGGTTGCAAATTTTAGGCTAAATTATGACATTTCTCAGTAGGATCTAGCTAGTTTTGTGACAGTATTTTGGTTTTCTAATTACCGATAATACTTGACGTAATATAAAGGATCTGTTTGATGTTTTTTTCTTATAATAGCTAAGCTAACAGGGCTGAAAGGCTAAGCTGGACACATACAGTCCATACTTCAATTTATGCATTGTATTTCTATATCGATATGGTACAAGATTATCCTATTTAAATCAATGTGATTAAACGAGTTAGGTCAAAAGTAATCAAAAAGTAGTCTATTATGACCCATCACCAATTTCGTAACATCATGGACGTGCATCCCAGAGCCTGTGCTACCCAAGCTTTTGTGCTTAAAAAGTATACAAATTTTTATATTGATCGTTTCGCTAGATAAGACCCTTCTTCATCGGCTGGGATCGTTTAGAGCCTTTTGAAGCTGCATTTAAACTACATTTTGGAAGTTCAAAATCGGGGCACCAATGAAGTCCATTATATGGAGAAAAATCCTGAAATGCTTTCCTCAAAAACCAAAATTTCTTTACGACTGAAGACAGAAAGACATGAACATCTTGGATGACAAGGGGGTGAGTAAATTATTTGTGAACTGTTGTTCTGGAAGTGGACTTCTCCTTTAACTACAATTTTTGTCATGTAATTTGGAATCAGTAATGGACTTCCATTTATACACCTGACATAATATAAAAGATGTGTTTGATCATTTTTTATTATTATAACTAGGGTAACAGGGCTGAAAGGCTAAGCTGGACACATACAGTCCATACTTCAATTTGTAAGTAATTTACCCAGCTCTGTGAGTGGGTAACAGGGTTGCAAATTTGACCCTAATTGATGATGTTTCTCAACAGGGGCTAGCTAGTCTTAGGACAATATTTTGGTTTTCTAGTTACTGATAATACCTGACATAATTTAAGGAATCTGTTTGTTTTTTCTTATAATAACTAGGGTAACAGGGCTGAAAAGCTGAGCCGGAGTGGGTAACAGAGTTGCACATTTCAGCCTAAATTATGATGTTTCTCAGTAGAGGCTAGCTAGTTTTGGGACAATATTTTGGTTTTCTAGTTAAGGATAATATCTGACGTAAATTAAAGGATTAGTAAACCATAGTTAACTAACGATGCTTTTGGGAAATGCGTTTGATCATTTTTTCTTATAATAATTAGGGTAGCAGGGCTGAAAGTCTAAGTTGGAAACATACAGTCCATACTTCAATTTGAATCAACATTTAGAATCTGTAACAGACTACAATTTGTAAGTAATCTACCCAGCTCTGTGAGTGAGTAACAGGGTTGCAAATTTTAGCCTAAATTATGATATTTCTCAGTAGGGGCTAGCTAGTTTGGGACAATAATTTGGTTTTCTAGTTAGTGATAATATTTGGTGTAAATTAAAGGATGTGTTTGACCTTTTTTTCTTACAACAACTAGGGTAACAGGCCTGAAAGGCTAAGCTGGACGCATACAGTCCATTCTTCAGTTTGTACAAATATTGAGATACGTTATCTGTGCTCCCACCATGTTGTTGAGGGTCCAAATGGTCTGATTTCATGGGCGTTACAAGGAGTATTGTGTGGTAGCAGGGTTGTGCAAAATGGGGAACAGCTAACTAATAGTTATTATTTATAAATTTAATATTAGCATTTAGTGATTAGTTAATGATTTAAACATGACATTAGTTTTTAATTGGATAAGGAAAGTCCCCTTTTATAGAGTACTGTCTGTTTCAAAATTCAAACTTCTACATTAGAGCTGTAGTTCAACTACTTTTCATAAATCACAGTGCCTATTATATTGGTTTCCAACTATAAAATAAAAATAAACATAATACATAATGGCATTACCCAAAATTTCACTTTCAGTGCACTCCTAGTTGTGATGTATGTTCTTAAAGAAAGAGACTGTATTTTTTTTTTTATTTACCTGCTATTTTTTTCATATAAGCATTACCTTCACTTTAGTGCACATTAACTAAATGTCACACTTTACATTACAGTACAGTGTATTTACATAATTTACACTATAAAATTTAATTTTAGAAGTTGTATATAAAACAAAGATTATTGGAGTATGTTTTACAAGAAAATAGTGTACAATTGCGCGTTTAATGTGTTACGTACCGTTTCTTTGTAATTGTTTGTAGAATTTACAAGCAATTTCGGAGTTTAAAAAATTGTTTATGTAAATCCCACACCATTTTTTTCCCGTGTACTGTAACTGGTTATATTATATTATTTAGTGGAATAGTTTATACTTACAAAAGCTAGTACAAAGACACTGTTAAGTGCAATCATCATCCAAAAAGAACAATAAGTAACTGTTATGTCTCAGCATTAAAGCAATGCCTGAGGGCTTCAGGTGTCATCTTCATCTTTCTGGATTACCTGGTTCCGAACGTTCTGAAGGTGTGCCATGTCCAGCTGAATCCACCTCCAGTTCGGGGGTTCTCAGATTTTTCCTCTTTCTCTCCTTCTTGGACAGTCACCCACCAAAGGAACAGCTTGTTCCCAATCCACGCCTCTCTAAATCATTCCAGTGGATCAGGCTGACCAGCTCTATGGTTTACAAGGATTTTAATATGCAATCCTGTCTATACATTAAAGCACACACTCAGTCTTTAGTGTGGATGTTTACGTTTTATGCTCTGCACAGAAGGCTCCCTCTATCTATGCAACCCCGCTACTTTGACTAAGAGAGACGAATTCAGTTCAGCGCATGCGTGACAATCTCATTCAAAGCCAGAAGACTGCTGGGAATCGTAGTTTTTAACCTTTTTTTTTTAAAGGTTATGCAGTAAATATTTTTTTTGGATTGACAGTTAAGATATGTGAGTATAATTTGTAAATCTTCTACTTTAGCGTAAACTTTTCCTATTTATCATACAATAGATGGCTAGTTGCATATTAGGCTACTTTATTTTTCGAAAGTAATGCTTTGGTAGTCACCACATCACATTACAGAATTTTAACTCACATACTAAAACACTACTAAAACATACTAAAATACAAAAAATAGCATAACTGTACAAAAAAACATTGTTTATTTCCCACAAATAAAGGATTATGAGTTTTCTTTTGTCACTGCCGAAACATGCCGCGATGACATATTTTGGTTGTGACTGTTTCGATAGTGATCGTTTTAGGTAATAACACCCAAAAAATGTTTCGGTAGCGACAATTTTAGATACTTTAGCCTACCTCAAAGATGCTAATTAGCACATGGTTAGCTAGCACAGTTCTGAACAGTTGTACGGGTATAAAAACTATGGAATAACACCAGAAAAAAAATGTGCTTAATTTTTTTTTTTTTTTTACTTCAAAAAGATATATTTTTAAAAAAAGCAATGGCATAAAATACATACATA
>JAHKKF010535976.1:0-27636 GCA_019740295.1 Labeo calbasu
ACAATTGCGAGTTATAAAGTCATAAACATAAACTCATAATTTTGACTTTTTTCTAACAATTGCATGATATCAACAGTGTTGCCAAGTCTGTGGTTTTCCAGTGGAATTGGGCTACTTTAACACTGTTGCCGCAGGTTGTTTTTGATGTCCGTTGGTTGAAGCCCCTCAAGTATAAATTTACCAGGGGACAAAAACTCCAGACAAAAAACACTTGTATCTTAGCCCCCCTCAAAACACAATTGGGCGGGTTTTGTTGTGAAAACCTGGCAACCCTGGATATAAACTCGCAATTCTGACTTTTTCTCAGAACTGTGTGATAAAAACTTACATTTGCGAGTTATAAAGTCAGAACTGCGAGATATAAGCTCACAGTTCTGACTTTTTTTCTCACATTTGCGAGATAAAAACTTGCAATTCTGGCTTTTTTTCTCAGAATTGCATGATATAAAGACAGAATTGAGATATAAACTCGCAAATCTTTTTTCTGCAAGTTTATATCTTGTATTTTTTTATATTATACATCTTACAATTTAGAGAAAAAAAATGTGAATTGCGAGATGTAAACTCAAAACTGCGAAAAAAAAAATCTGAATTGTGAAATAAAAGTCTGTTACCTTTTTTATTCATTGGCAGAAACGGCCTTCCATAACATTTATTATTATTAAAAAATTATTATTATTTTAAAAAAAAGTTGTCCACCAAATAATCAGTGTAATGAAATAATCAGTAAGTTCATTTTGTTGTCATGTGACTATTAAACAGGAAATTACATCACAGAGAAGACACCTGTATTACATGTCAAGGTAAGTACAATTCTTTAAAATATCATATATTTTGATCTTTTTATGAAAAGACAATGCAAATTAATAATAGCAATCCTAATGTACAAGGTTCAAACATTTCTAAAACTTTAACTATGAAATATGCTTAAAAAACCTTTCCTTTATTCGTATTTTTTTTTGGAATCATTAAGTCACACTTTATGTAAAATATGAAATAAGCCTTTTTAAAAATGTCTGAAACAGTTATGAACACAAATATTACATTTCTTGGCATGTGTGTGTTTTAAACTACAAGTTGTAAAACATAATTTTATTATTTCAGGGATTATTATTTGTCGTTGACCAGCATATTGCGGCATACGTGAGTATCTCTCCATCTTATGTCTTATATGAACCCAATATTTCAAAATGTAATCATATGGTTTTGATTATGATGTATATCGAGCTGTCAACTGTCAGGATTCAGATAATATAATGTGTTTAATCATCCACATACCAAAGCTTCCTTCCCGACGGTCAGTATGGACGTGTAAGCCTCCAAATAAACACGACTACACTGACGGACGATCTCTAAACCTTTAACAGTGATGTCTTTAGCATCGCCCAGACCAAGACCGACAAAATACAACATTTCTAAATCACAGATGACACCAGAATGCACAGCTACACGTCGCCAAAAAACTAAATCACAAAAATAATATATTTACAAGAGCTGTCTGACGATATAGTACTATGTGATCGTTTATCAAACACTGAATAGCTTGCAGAATACATTCAGTTCTTCACCGGTCTCTGTTATTCTGCACTCACATGGTGCCACATGCAGCAACTGACAACCGGCTGCCGTAAAGAGTAGAGTCGTTCACGACAGTGTCGTGTATTGTAACCATAGAAACAGGATAAGCGGTGACGATTGCAGCATGGGCTGAAGGCTTATTGAAAAAACGTTCATTTGGAACCACATTCATTGTGTCTACAATGTTGTGCGCAGGTAATACTTACCCATAAACCATTTAAAAGTTAAATAATAGATATTTGTATTATAATCCTATTAATATTATCATTTATGTATATACACGTTTTAATATAGTATACATAAACCACAATTATATATTTGAATATATTCTGTATTAACATAATTTAGGGCTGTTAGTACTTAGCATATGTCTGTATAACTTTACTCATTTCAGTTTTTACCTGTATTATATATAGCCCATATACGTTTTTAGATGCTTTTTTGGTTATTTTGTCACATATGTGACCCTGGGCCACAAAACCAGCCATAAGGGTCAAATTTTCGAAATTAAGATTTATACATCATCTGAAGCTGAATAAATAAGCTTTCCATTGATGTGTGGTTTGTTATGATAGGACAATATTTGGTCGACATACACCTGTTTGAAAATCTGGAGGGTGCAAGAAAATCAAAATATTGAGAAAATCACCTTTAAAGTTGTTCAAATGAAGTTCCTAATAATATATTGATAGCATATTGCTAATCAAAAATTAAGTTTTGATATATTTACAGTAGGAATTTTGCAAAATATCTCCATGGAACATGATCTTTACTCAATTTCCTAATGATTTTTGGCGTAAAAGTAAAATCAATAATTTTGACCTATACAATGTATTTTTGGCTATTGCTACAAATATACCCCATCGACTTAAGACTGGTTTTGTGGTCCAGGGTCATATATGTGTCTTTGCTTGAATTATAACTGCCACACAGCTCACAAACCATTGGTTTAGAATGAAGTCTGGGCATTTAATCTGTGAACTTTCTTTAACCTTAAAACCACACGTGCAGACATTATGTTGTGTAACTCAGTGCAAGAATCTGAATAATTGGCAAGTTCAGGGCTATGTGTTGTTTGCTGTTTATTTACTGTGTAAAGCCGTCGGTTTCACCCTCAAATTGCAGAAAAACATGAAGATAAATGTGCACACAATCTTCACAAATACCACAGAATGCAAGTTTTTATGTCTTTGTGTTGTTGTTTTATGATTTGTGTGGCACTTTTTGAATGTTGTGGATTTCAGGGTGTTTTCGAGACTGCTTATGGGTAGTTTGGATTGCTTGAAAAAATGTTGTGAATTCATAGGCCTTTACTATGATTCCTAATGTGAGGGATAAATCCGTGGTACTTAATAACAACGGTTTAGCGGATCTTGAGCTTGACCTGTTTTATTTGTAGGTTAATATGCTGTGAATTAGGGTGAGGACCTTTTGTTGCACACAGCTGATACCTGTAATGAATGAACACAGAGTGCAGTCAAAGGTCCTTCATTTAAATATAAGGCTTACAAGCCCTAAAGGCTCATGGACCATCTGGTCTCCACCCCCAATGAACTTGTAATGTGAAGTCAAACAATGACATTTCAGTTTTTTCAGGCTGTTGTGTATTGGTTTGATTGACACATAATTATTTAAATCTATTTGCTTTATTTAGGAGAGTAAAGTAGAGTTGGAACGTCAGCCGGCAGCAGCCATCTTGGTCACGCTCCCAGACAGCTATTTCCAAGCACAACTCCTACAAGTAAGAATACAATTTCAGAAACCGTTTATGAAACGCAAAGTTTCTATGAGTAATGCAAAGGTTTAGAGAAGGAGCAAAAAATTTTGCAAGGGAACATAAGGTTTTGTGAGTAGACTTAGTTTTTAGGGTAAATATAAGCATTTTTCAGTTGAATAGTGTTTCTTGGGGGAACGTAAAAGTTTTACCCATGAACCCAAAGTTTTTCATTGGAACATGCACAAACAGTTTCAGTTTCTCGAGAATGCAAACATTTTGTGAATGTTTTTTGATGGAATGTAAATCATCTTGCAAGCAAATACAAAGTTTCTTAGTGGAACATGGAGACTTTGCAAGCAAGCGCAAAGTTTTTTTTGAAGTAAATGCAAACGTGAAGTTTTTTGCAAGCAAATGCAAAGTTTTTGCAGGAAAACACAAATTTTCTCGGTGGAATGCAAAGATTTTGCAAGCAAATGCAAAGTTTTTGTTGGAACGCAAAGGATTTGCAAGCAAACCCAAAGTTTCTCAGTGGAACGCAAAGATTTTGCAAGCAAATGCAACGTTTTTAGTGGAATGCAAAGTTTTTTTTGCAAACTAACGCAAAGTTTTTCAGTGGAACGTGAAGATTTTGCAAGCAAATACAGAGTTTTTTGCAAGCAAACAGTTTTTGGCAAATAAACGCAAAGCTTCTCAGTGGAATACAAAGCTTTTGCAAGCAAACGCAACGTTTTTTTCAAGGAAACGCAAAGTTTTTTGCAAGCAAATGCAAAGTTTTTTGCAAGCAAACAGTTTTTCGCAAGGACATGCAAAGATTTTTGCAAGAAAATGCAGAGTTTCTCAGTGGAATGCAAAGATTTTGCAAACAAATGCAAAGTTTTTAGTGGAACGTTAAGTTAAACGTTAAGTTATTACTCAGTGGAACGGGAAGATTTTGCAAGCAAACAGTTTTTTGCAAGAAAACAACATTTCTCAGTGGAACGCAAAGGTCATGCAAGCAAACAAAAAGTTTCTTAGTGGAGCGAGAAGATTTTACAATCAAACGCAAAGTTTTTAGTGGAACGCGATACAAGCTTTTTGCAAGCAACATTTTTCGCAAGTAAACAAAGTTTCTCAGTGAACACAAAGATTTTGCAAGAAATGCAAAAATATTTTGCAACAAACACAAAGCTTGCTTGCAAAACCTTTGCATTCCACTGAAAACTTCACATTTGCTTGCAAAATCTCTGCATTCCACTGAGAAACTCTGCATTTTCTTGCAAAAAATGTTTGCGTTTGCTTGCAAAAAACTTTGCATTTGCATGCAAAATCTTCATGTTCCACTAAAAACTTTGCATTTGTTTGCAATATTTGTGTTCCATTGAGAAGCTTTGTGTTTACTTGTGAAAAACTGAGTTTGCTTGAAAAATCTTCGCATTCCACTGTGAAACTTTGCATTTACAGTACTTGCGAAAAACTTTGCATTTGCTTGCAATAAACAAAGCTTCTTGCAAGGAAATGCAAAGTTGCTCAGTAGAACGAGAAGATTTTGCAAGCAAATGCAACAGTTTTTTGCAAGCAAACAGTGTTTGCAAGTAAACACAAAGTTTCACAGTGGAACGCCAAGATTTTGCAACGCAAAGTTTGCTTGTAAAACCCCTTTGCATTCAACGAAAAACTTTGCATTTGCTTGCAAAATCTCAACGTTCCACTGAGAAACTTTGCATTTTCTTGCAAAAAAATTTCAATTGCTTGCAAAAAACTTTGCATTTACATGCAAAATCTTCACGTTCCACTAAAAACTTCGCATTTGTTTCACGTTCCACTGAGAAACATTATTTTCTTGCAAAAAGCTTTGCGTTTGCTTGCAAAAAACTTTGTGTTTGCATGCAAAATCTTCACGTTCCACTAAAAACTTTGCATTTGTTTGCAAAATCTTTCTATTCCACTGAGAAGCTTTGCTTTTATTTGCGAAAACACACAAAGTTTTTTGCAAGTAAATGCAAAGTTTCTCAATGGAAGGATTTACAAGCAAACGCTTAGTTTTTAGTGGAACGCAAAGATTTCGCAAGCAAATACGACGTTTTTTTGCAAGCCAACACAAAATTTCTTAGTTGAATGCAAAGATTTTACAAGCAAACAAAAAGTGTATTTGGCAGGGGAATGCGAAGAATTCTGCAAACTACAAATGTTTTTGGGGTATACAAAAATTTTCGGAGAGAATGCAAAAGTTTTGAAATAATTTTTTTTCTGATTTTTTTTTTCTTCATCGCCATGTCACTCTAGGTTCTGTTTTACTAAAGTTTACTAAGTAAAATAGAGTAAAAAATAGAGTGCAAATAAACTGTCTGCAAATAAAAGTGCTTTAAGTATAAGCTATAGTGTTTTATTGTCATATGCCGCAGTACAACGTCATTCTTATGCATACTGAGCTCTCGTCCTGTTTACTAAAGTTGCAGACGGCGCATCGAGGCGTTGTTGTTTACCTCAACTCAAACTGACGTGTTAAGCACATCCCAGGCCGAGGTGTGTGTGTGAAAATGTATGACTCGTCTCGAGGCCTCTCCAGTGGAGCTTCCTCACCATTTGTAAAGCGCAGAATGGACTCCGTCAGTCTGCATTGTGCCAGGCAGAATGGGCTTAGTGGAGCCTGGCAAAGAGAGGGTTTTTTTTGCGCTGTGGGCATTGGATCCGGTGCTGTCCATTCCACTGCCAGCGCTGCTCGCTGCCTCCCAGCTCGTTGCTACGGCAACCGGACCAGGCCAGCATCTGAAAACAATTTGGTTCTTAATGAGAATTTACTTTGCGCAAATGGTGGGAAAATTGGGGGTGGGAGAGGGCGAGGAGAAGAGGGGAAAGAAAGGAAGGAAGGAATGAGGCGCCTGGATCCCGCATACTTGTCTTGAACTTCTAAGGCATACTGGAGCGCTTTTTTTCCTGTTGTTTATTTCAAAATCTTTCTGAATTTATTTGATTTGAGCAATATGAGCCAATACAAAAATGACCAAAAAAATGTAGATGCATTTTTACAAAAATTCCAAGTTAGTTCCCAATCCCGAGTGGTAAACAGCTCGTTTCTCATCATTCTCGTCCCCTCATTTTGGAGCGCAACATTATGTAATGCGTCTCTTGGTGTCCTGTGTGTGTATGAGGGGCATTCAGCTCTCCGATGGATGGGGAACGACGCCAGCTTCTACTGGGATCCCCCCTTTGTACCCGTCTCCCTTTTCCCTGGTTTTGTTTGGGCCCAGTCAGCCAGTAGCAAATTGTCCCAGCAGAAAGGGCCAATCTGGTTGGACTGTGGCGAGAGAGAGGGTCCCTACAGAAAAATTAACTGTTTGTCACTGCCAGGGTTTGGTCGGACCACTTCAGCATCAGTTCAATACCTAGCGCCATTAGAGGACCAGAGGAGAGGTTAAGATTGGCGTGAAGGAGTGGGAATTTGTGATTTCTTTGGACCAATAAATCTGACTCCTGAATTTGTCTTGGTGGGAACTAATTGGACAAATGTCACATTTTGAATTTATGTCTTGTTGAACTCTTAGTCACTGTTTTATCACATACTTATCTTGTCTTATCTTAGGATTTGTTTTCTTAGCGATATAAATTATTAGCATACGTGGCATCATAGTTTACATTCTGTCGCTGTGCTTATAACAGAAATGTCCAATTTGTTATATTCAAACCAATACAAAACCCCCTGTTTAACCAGGCCTTTCTACATCCATACAAACAAACTCACAAACAATAAATATCTAAAAAATGCCCAGATCTGTTCAAATAAACCAATAACAGGAAAAACGCCCCCTGTTTCCTATTCCTGTGCTCCAGGCGTTAATATTCCCCCAGCGGCCACTGGCTTCTCCCACGATTCTCGGTGGTGGGAAGTCTCTGGCTCCGTGCGTACGTCGTCACCGTGAGGCAGACGTGTCAGGGGAATACTGAAGAATGTCTTTTTTTGGGGTCTGTTGTGTTTTCACTCCCCACCTTTTCTCCGTAATCCATAAATAGGTTATACATAGATGACAGCGTGAAGCTCTGAATAGCAACTAATAACCAGTGGGACCAGAAAGAGAAAACGTCTGCTGATCCAAAATAGTAATGGTCTGCCCTGTGGATGTACGTCATATGACCAAGTAACACAAATCTTGCTACCTTCAAATCTTCCTGAGATGTTTAAACTTATGAGTTTGGACGTCATAATGTGTGTTCAGTTGATGTGGTTGGGAAAAACTGACCAACTGACCAACTTTCAACTAGCTTTTTAGCATCCTTTCATTAGCATAGCATGCTTCATCATAATTTGTTATTTACAACAGGGCACAAAATGACAAACTAACAATCAATGTGTAAAAGATGTACAAACTATCACTAACAATTAAAACAAGTTTCAAACAAGATTCGATTCCACCATGATTCTTTAAATTACAGGCCTGCAAATTGGAAAAATTTGCCTCAAAAACATAGCTAAATGACGCTAACTTTGTCACTATTTGTTAGGGGTGTAAGAAAATATCTATACATGTGAGTATCGCTATATTTTGTTTCGCGATACTGTATCGATTTTCAAAAACGGAGTATTGATATTTCAAAAAGAAAAAAACATACAAGATTCATGGCAGATGCTTCGTTTTGAGTTTATATCCCGACAGCTAGATGGCAGTCTTCTTATCTCTGAACTTAAATAGTGACAGGAAATATTAGCATAAAGGCACTAATGTTATCGTTAATATAGTTCGTAATGGAGGGTGTAATAGTTCCTGCTCCCGCCTTGGTGTACAAAGCGTGGTGTCATTTCGGCTTTTGTGGTAACGTCCGCCCCGGGACCGCGGCGCGGGCGCCTCGGCTGCATACCCCACGGGGTGCTTCTGTTGTGCGGAGGGCTGGTGGCCGCACGGCGGATCCGCTGCTTGCCGCGTCCCGTATGAAAGGATCTTGGCGGTGGGCGATGGTGTAGCTTTCTCTCGCTTTCACCGCTTTCTCCAAAGAACTTGCTCTTTGCTTTCTGTCGTGGTGGGGGCGTTTTGTGCCGTTGGCGATTCCACGCGGAACATAAATACAAACTGAAATCTTGTGAAATCCAAAACTTGTAAAATTTTCAGAACAAAAAGTTTCTAAGAATATTCAATATATGTATTTATTTTATTGTTTTACAATTATTTTGTTTTCTTTTTCACAATTACAAAAAGTTTTGAGTAAAACTGCTTAGATTGATTAGAATGATTCATTAAACGAGGCAAATTTGTAGCTATTTTTCATCAACACCAGTACACAAAAAATACATAAAAACTCAATTGCACTATGGTCATTCACAATTAAAACACATTTTGAGTAAAATGATTAGATTCTACCATGATTTTTTAAATTACAACTTTGAAAAAGTTGTTATTTATCATCAATGTCAGTACACAAAAAAGACATACAAACCAAATTGTAATACCGTCATTCACAATTAAAACAAATTTAAAGTAAAACTGATTCGATTCTACTATGATTCCTTTAATTACAAGCCTCCAACTTGGAAAATTTTGAGGTGCAAACCGCTCAACCCAAAAACAGTGTTAAATGACCCAAACTTTGTCGCTATTTTTCATAAACATCAGTACACGAAAAAGATGTACAAACTAAATTTGTACTATTGTCATTCACAATTAAAACAAATTTGATTCAATTTTACCATGATTCTTTAAATTACAGACCTTCAACTTGAAAAAAATTTGTTGCGCAAACGACTCACCTCAAAAACATAGCTAAATGAAGCAAACTTTGTCACTTTTTTAATCAACCTCAGCACATGAAAAAAAAGACATACAAACTAAATTGTGCTATCGTCATTCACAATTAAAACTAATTTTTAGTAAAACTGATTTGATTCTACCATGATTCTTTAAATCACAAACCTCCAACAAACAACACCAAATTACAACAAATTATGACCAAAATTGATTCTATTCTGACATGTCCCCAGTTTGGGAAGTCAGGAATAATAAAATCTCTTACTGGTTTTCTACTGCTTCATAACCTCGTAAGTTATCATTCCAGTGTGAGTTGATGGCAGCATCGGTTTCAGAAATATATACCTGTTCAAACATGACTATTTTTGGGAACATTCGGCAATTTGAGTCATTTGAATTCGGTTCCAGTAACATCCAACGTGTGAACGGACAAGTCCTGCTTTAATCGTACCTTAGGGAATCCGAGTAATTTGAGACTGTTTGATGCATCAGGAATTAGATGCCTGAAGAGTAAATAGCATGCATTATTGAGGATGTTCGCCATATGTAAACAATGTAAGGTCATGAACACGGTGCAATTACGCTACAGTTTTTTTGTGTGTTGGCCTGGAAAAGTCTAAAGTGACAAGGAAGAGCCTGTGGAATGCCGTCCACTTCCAGTTAAGGGATGCACTAGCCAGAATGAGTCACTTCCTCAGAAGCTGACCTTTGTCCCGTTGAGTGTGCCCTACAAATGCCATAGACATCAACACATCCTTCCACTGAAAACCCCAAAGTAAAAGTTAGATTTAACAGTTCGCTGAAGTTTACGTGTACTCAAACAACAAAGAGATGCCGACAATGCCATGCCAAGTGCATACTAAGATTAAGTCCAGGATGCTGTCTCAGCAACTGTTGGAAAGTCCCATTATAGCGTCTGAACGCTACTTGAAATATTCAGACATATTGGGAAACTCTTGAGGAAATTGTGCGCACCTGATTTTGGCGACAAATCGGTATTCACCCATTGCAAAAAACGGGACTTACTGGCACCACATGGCAAAGCAACTGAGGGAATGTGTGTGTGAGTGTTGTCCTGCACGGAGCAGAGCTCCTCTTAGCATTCCGTGTAGTCTTCATTTCCCATGCAAAGCCCTAGTGTTCAGTCCATGCCTCCTGAATGAGCTCCTTTTGTGCGGTAATTGGAGATCGTTCTGTGCGGCTAACAAAGAGTTGCTGGGCCTCTCTCGTCTATCCTCTGCCCCACTCTCTATTTTCCTGCCATCTTTCTTTTTTCCCTGTCCTCCTCATTACGCCCCAGTCTCTTATCTCTTGTGTAACGTATTGCGTAAAGATAGTTCAAAGCGTCTGTTTTCTATCTTTGGAGGAGGCCATGTGGTAGCGAGTGGCTTTCGTCGCAATCTTAGCATTTATTGGATTGGTTATCCGTTTTTGTGGTGCACCATTTCCCCGTTTGCCTCAATCACCAGGCTTCTGCAATTTCAGTTGGATGAAGCACAATTCCACAATCCCAGCTGACCAAACACGGGGGAAAAGCAGAAGAATCCGGTTCGGGTTATGCTCAAATCCGTATCCGGACCCAAATCAATGTTTGTTTTGCAGACCTTCCGTGGATGTGAATCAGAGTCCTAGACGTTGAGGTTTTCTCTGTTGAAAATACATCATCTTGTTGGTACCGATTGGAACCTTGATCATGGAAAATCAACTAAGTACACTCTGAAGTACCTTAAGAATAAATAAATACACTCTTGACAGTCATTATAACCACAATAAACAGAGATTTTACTGGATCTGTTTTTGTTGTCCCTTAAGACTCATGACTAATGACACTCATGATGCTGTTGTTATTTTTCATTTTTAAATGCAGATAATTCTGGAAGTCACTGCTACTGTCAGACATTATCATCAAACAAGTCACGTGTACTGTGCATGTACTCCACAGATATATATACAGAGATGCCTCATTAGCAGTGTTGGGGAAAGTTATTTTTAAAAGTAATGCATTACAATATTGTGTTACTTCATAAAAAAAAGTAATTAATTGCATTACTTATTTACGTTTTGTGAAAAGTAATGCATTACGTTACTTTTGTGTTACTCTTTGTCACCTGGGCTGGGTTTGCTTCTTTATTTTTAATAACAGAAAACTCAAAAGTTATATTTTGGCAATTGTAAAGACCCTTTCACACCAAAAATGAAATTAATAAGATTCAGCCAAGACAAAGCTGTTGGCTAACGCAGCATTAAAAATTGCTATAGTTTAAAAACGTGTAAAATTGAGTTAATACATATAAAAACATTTTACAAATTATCCCTTATATGTGGGAAATCGAAATCTCGGATACAAATTTCATCAAAAGGATGTTTTAACAATAAGAACATTTTCTTTTACGTTACGAGAACCTCAATCATGTACAAAAAACGTCAATAGAACGTTCTGAGAATGTTGTTCTAAGAGTGTTTTCTTTTACTGTTACGAGAACCACAATCGTGTACAAACGTCAAAAGAACGTTCCGAGAATGTTGTTCTAAGAACATTTCGTCTTACCATTACAATAACCTCAATCGTGTTCAAATAACATCAATGAAACGTTCAAAGAATGTTATTCTAAGAATGTTTTCTCTTACCGTTACGAGAACCTCAATCATGTACGAATAACATCAAAAAAATGTTCCGAGAATGTTGTTCTAAGAGCGTTTTCTCTTAACGTTATGAGAATCTCAATCGTATACAAATAACAACAAAAAAACATTCAGAAAATGTTGTTCTAAGAATGTTTTCTTTTACTGTTACGAGAACCACAATCGTGTACAAACGTCAAAAGAACGTTCCGAGAATGTTGTTCTAAGAACGTTTTGTCTTACCATTACGATAACCTCAATCGTGTACAAACAACGTCAAAAGAACGTTCCGAGAATGTTGTTCTAAGAACGTTTTGTCTTACCATTACGATAACCTCAATCGTGTACAAACAACGTCAAAAGAACGTTCTGAGACTGTTGTTCTATGAGCGTTTTATCTTACCGTTACGAGAACCTCAATCGTGTACAAATAACGTCAAAAGAACGTTTTGAGAATGTTGTTCTAAGAACATTTCGTCTTACCGTTACAATAACCTCAATCGTGTTCAAATAACATCAATGAAACGTTCAAAGAATGTTATTCTAAGAACGTTTTCTCTTACCGTTACGAGAACCTCAATCGTGTACAAAAAATGTCAAAAGAACATGAGAATGTTGTTCTATGAACGTTTCTTCTTACCATTACGATAACTTCAATCATGTACAAAAAACATCAAAGAACGTTCCGAAAATGTTGTTCTAAGAACGTTTTCTCTTACCTTTACGATAACCTCAATCGTGTTCAAATAACATCAAAGAAATGTTCAGAGAATGCTGTTCTAAGAGCGTTTTCTCTTACCGTTATGAGAACCTCACTCGTGAACCAAAAACGTCAAAAGAACGTTCCAAGAATGTTGTTCTAAGAACGTTTTCTCTTACCATTACGATAACCTCAATCATGTACAAACAACATCAAAAGAACGTTCCGAGAATGTTGTTTAAAGAACGTTTTCTTTTACCATTACAAGAACTTCAACTGTGTACAAATAACATCAAAAGAACGTTCCGAGAATGTTCTAAGAGCGTTTTCTCTTACCATTATGAGAAGCTCAATCATGTACAAATAACTTTTTTTTTAAAATGTTCAGAGAATGTTGTTCTAAGACCGTTTTCTCTTGCCATTATGGATGGTAAGAGAACTATCCCTTTAAATGTGTGAGTAAACCTCAAAGTTTGACAAATTTTTGCTAACAATTTAACCTATATTTGGTGTTACATATTTTTTGACCAAACTAATATTAGCAGTTTCAGTATGTATGTGGCTATTGTCTTACTGGCTAGTTTCATTATGATTTCCTCCATCATGATCCTAAATCCCTCTTCACAATGACTCATTACAGTGAGTCATTACAGTATCGTACTGAAAAAAGCCACAGATGATGAGGCTGATACACTTTCCCTTCAAAAGGGCCACCTGCGGTTCAGTCATGTTTTTGATCACCCTTCATAAACTGTATCCATGTGGATGTAGATCGTATCACAGCATAATTAAGGAACGTCTCAGCTGGTTGTAGCGCAGCAGATAAGAGAGTCTGCTACTGTCACACGTTATCATCAGACATCCCAGGAATGTCACTTCCACTTACGCAACGCATCGTTTAAACGTGATTGTTCACTAGACGTTGACAATCGTAGGGTGTTGCGCTTCAAAGATTTTTGCTAAGTTTCACAGCGTTCTTGTTTACGTTCATTCTTTGAGTTATATGTGTGTGTTTGTTTGTTTATTTATTTGTGTGGTGCAGTCAGAGAATGAGAAGTCCTAAATGACTGAGTTTCCTGAACTTCGGAACAATCTGTTCAAAGGAAATTCAAGCACTTTGTAAATAAACACTGCAGTGTGTGTCACTGACATTGTAAGCTGTCTAAAGCAAAGCAAGGTTTCCTGTTACTTTGAGCTTCATAGTGTTCCTGTAGATCAGGGGTCACCACACTTGGTCCTGGAGGGCCGGTGTCCTGCAGAGTTTAGCTCCAACCGTAATCAAACACACCTGAACCAGCTAATCAAGGTCTTACAAGTCATACTTGAAACTTCCAGGCAGGTGTGTTGAGGTGAGTTGGAGATAAACTCTGCAGGACACCAGCCCTCCAGGACCGAGTTTGGTGACCCCTGCTGTAGACATTTACATAAACTACTTGTCTTCCTGAAGATATGAGTAGTGTTTGCCTGTGCGATACTCTTTGCTACAATGCTAGAGTGTTCTGATTGGTTGCTATGGCGTTGCTAGGTGGGTTTGATTTGTAGGGGGTTTTTTTGCCGTTTTTGCTTTATTATTATAGGACACTGTAGAGATGACAGGAATTGAAGTGGATGAGAAAGAGGAGTGAGATCGGGAAAGGTTCTCGAGCCGGGATTCGAACTCGGAACACCCGTACCGCAACATTGCTATATGTCGGCGCTATGCGTTGCTATGTGATTGTTTTCTGAGTAGTTGCTATGGAATTGTTGTATTCCAGTACAATACTCTTTGCTACAATGCGAGAGTGTTGTGAGTGGTTGCTATGGTGTTGCTAGGTGGTTGTCAAGAAGTTTTAAAGGTTGCAATGCGGTTGCGTAAATTCCTGTGTTTGCTCAGTTGATGTTAGGTGGTTGCTAAGTTGTTTTCGGTGGTCGCTGTGGTGTAAATAGCTGTTCTGAATGGTTGCTATGGCATTGCTTTGTGATTGACAAGGTTTTCTGAGTGGTTGGAATTGCTGTATTCTCGGACAATATTGTTTGTTACAATGCTAGAGTGCTCTGGGTGGTTGCTATGGTGTTGCTAGGTGGTTGTCAAGAATTTCCAGGTGTTGCAGTGTGGTAATGTGGTTGTATAGGTTTCTGAGTGTTTGCTCTGGTGATGTTCAGTGGTTGCTAAGGTGTTTAGGTGCTTGATCAGACAATCTGAATGGATGCTATGATGTTGCTTTGTGATCAACAAGGTTTTCGGAGTGGTTGCTATGGAATTGCTGTATTGTCACGCAAAAGCCTACTGTTTGCTATGATGCTAGAGTACTCTGGCTGGTTGCTATGGTGTTGCTATGTGATTGTTTAAGTTTTCTGAGTGGTTGCTATGGAATTGTTGTAATTCAGTGCAGTAGTCTTTGTCTACAACGTCAGTAGTACATCAGTAGTCTACAACGTTAGAGTGCTCTAACAGTTGCTATGGCATTGTTAGGTGGCTGTCAAGATGTGCTAATTGATTGCACTGTTGCTTAGGTTTCTGAGCATTTGCTGTGGTGTTGCTAGGTGGTTGTTAAAGTGTTTTTGGCATAGCTATGTGCTTGATAAATCGTTCTAAATGGTTGCTATGTTGTTGCTTTGAGATGACAAGGTTTTCTGAGTGGTTGCTATGGAATTGTTGTATTCTTGTGTAATACTGTTTACTACAATGCTCAAGTGTTCTGAGTAGTTGCCGTGGCGTTGTTAGGTAGTTGTTAAGGTGTTCTAATTGGTTGTATTGTTGTTGCTTAGGTTTCTGAGTGTTTGCTGTGGCGTTGCTAGGTGGATGCTGAAATGTTTTCTGTGTTGCTAGGTGCTTGTTAAGGTTTTCTGAATGGTTGTTATGGTGTTGCTTTGTGATTGACAAGGTTTTCTAAATGATTGCTATGAAATTGCTGTATTCTTGTGTAATATCATTTGCTACAATGCTAAAGTGTGCTGGATGGTTGCTGTGGTGTTGCTATGTAAATGTTTCGTTTTGTTGAGTGGTTGCTATGGAATTGATGTATTTTTGTGTAATACTGTTTGCTACAATGCTAGAGTGTTCTGAGTGGTTGCAATGGCGTTGTCAGGTAGTTGTTAAGATGTTCTGATTGATTGTAATGTTTCTTAGGCTACTGAGTGTTTGCTGTAGAGTTGCTAGGTGGTTGCTAAAATTGTTCTGTTTGTAGCTTGGTGCATAATAAGGTGTTCTGAATGGTTGCTATGGTGTTGATATGTGATTGTTAAAGTTTTCTATGTGGTTGCTATGAAATGGTTGTATTCCTGTGCAATACTACAATGCTGGTGTGTTCTGATTGGTTGCTATGGCATTGTTAGGTAGTTGTCAAGATGTTCTAATTAATTGCAGTGTTGTTGCTTAGGTTTCTGAGTGTTTGCTGTGGTGTTGCTAGGTGGATGATAAATGTTTTCAGTGGTTGTTCTGTTGTTGCTAGGTGCTTAATAAGGTGTTCTGAATGGTTGCTGTGGTGTTGCTTTGTGATTGACAAGGTTTTCTGAGTAGTTGCTATGAAATTGCTGTATTCTTGTGTAATATCATTTGCTACAATGCTAACGAGTGCTGGATGGTTGCTATGGTGTTGCTATGTAATTGTTTCTATTTTCTGAGTGGTTGCTATGGAATTGTTGTAATCCAGTGCAGTAGTCCTTGCTACAATGCTAGCTAGAGTGTTCTGGGTGGTTGCTATCATGTTGCTAGGTGGTTCTTAAGAAGTTCAAGAGGTTGTAATGTGGTTGCTTAGGTTTCTGAGTGTTTGCTCTGGCAATGTTAGGTGGTTGCTAAGGTGTTTTCAGAGGTTGCTGTGGTGTAAGACATTCTGAACGGTTGCTATGGTGTTGCTTTGTAATTTACAAGGTTTTCTGAGTGGTTGCTATGGAATTGTTGTTTTTCAATGTGATACTCTTTGCTACAATACTCGAGTGTTCTGATTGGTTGCTATGGCATTGCTAGGTGGCTTTCAAGAAGTTCCAGGGGTTGCAATATATTTGCTTAGGTTTCTGAGCGTTTGCTCTGGCAATGTTCGGTGGTTGCTAAGGTGTTTTTATTGGTTGCTATGGTGTAGATAGGTGCATGATAAGGCGTTCTGAATGGTTGCTATGGCATTGCTTTGTGATTGACAAGGTTTTCTGAGTGGTTGCTATGGAATTGTTGTATTCCAGTGTAATACTCTTTGCTACAATGCTAGAGTTCTCTGATTGGTTGCTATGGCTTTGATAGGCAGTTGTGAAAAATTTCTAGGCGTTGCAGTATGGCTGCTTAGGTTTCTGAGTGTTTGCTATATCATTGTGGTCGCTAAGGAGTTTTCAGTGGTTGCTAAGATGTTCTGGATGGCTGCTAACCTGCAGTAAATGCCCACCTCAAATCTCTGATATTCTGGTTTCACATTCAAAGGCGTTTTTTTTTCGCCTGGTTTGTAGTTGTTTCATAAGTGATGCATATAGACAACTAATAAAATAGAAAAAGGACATCATAAATAGAAAAGAAAGAATGCGAAGATGCAGGTTTACACATTAATAGTGCTTCTATGCTATCAGTCAAACTCACTTTAAGCAACATCCTCTTCTTTGAGGTCTAAACAGGAAAGCCAAAAGCCTGCTAAAGACAATACATAAACCTAAACACACACACACACACACAATGCATGTGTATAATGCATTAATGTTCTAATGACAGATCGGCCCACTTGTACTTATAAAAGCACAGCGTGACCTTTGACCTCTGTGTCTGGAAACAGCTACAGTGTTACTGTAACAGAAGCACGTTGTGGTCTGCGATCCTGACCGCTAACTCTGCCTTACCCAAACATAAACACACACATCACTGATGTGCTGATGTCTGCAGCTGGCGGCGGATAAGAGGCAATGGAAATGACGCACTCAAACAATTACATACAGGACTTTCTATATCACATCAGTTTTTATATCATATCTTCATGCTGTATGATTGAAGTGTTGTAGCTTATTATACACTTAAAGGCAAAGTTCATCCAGAAGTCATCATTTATTCACCCTCATGTCGTTGCAAACCTCAGACATGCACAAAAACCTGCACGTCTCCAGATTAAACTCCTCTGTGTTTGTTATGAACACTTTTAGACTAGACGGTGTCCATCTCGAACTGTTGACTGATAACACAAGGTTTACGATTACATAAAATCCTAATTCCGTTTTAAAATGTTCGTACGTTTTCAATTAGTTTATGATTGATGTCATCTTAAAAGAGGCTGCTGGTTAAGAAACCATAAAATTGATCTTCAGTGTAATGAGTAACTGCTTATTTGATAGTGTGCGTGTTTATTGCTTTGTATTGTTTTAGCCTTTCACTGACTTAAATAGTAATGGATGTACATAGATTTAACCACAACAATGGATTATGCTGTTTGTTGAACCAACAGGGCCTGGATACCCTGCAGAAGAGCGTATTAAACTTAATTTATGGTATCTTTTGTTTATGGACAGCTAATCAAATTCAAGTGAACCCTAAAGATGAGTTTACTCTCACTCCAATGGGATTTACTTTACAGTAAAATGTTATGTTTTAACTAGTGCTATCAAAATTAGCATGCTAACGCAGGTGAAATTAATGATGTGAAATTATAGCAATATAAAAGTATATTTTAAAAACTTAACGTTAGGTGTTATTAGTCACTATCAGTTGTGATTAACTTCAGAAAAAATGTGCAATTAATTAGTTAATTTTTTAAACCGATTGACAGCACTATGAAAAATATACTGTCTTTGTTGTTTCTACATTCATTTGAAGATTGTGATTTTTTTTTTTCCAATTTAAAGGTGTTAGGTGTTAAAGATGTTAGGTCGGACTAAATGTGATTAATTTCAGAAATATTTTGATTTAATTGGTTAACTTTTTAATCGATTAACAGCACTATTAAAAATATGCTGTTTTTGTTGTTTCAACATTAATTTGAAGATTGAATGTGAAATTATTGCAATATTAAAGTATATTTAAAATCATTAATGCTAGGTGGGATTAATTGCGATTAATCGCGATTAATTTAAGAAAAAATGTGATTAAGTAGTTATTTTTTTAATCGATGGACAACACTATTAAAAATATACTGTTTTGTTGTTTCAACATTAATTTGAAGTTTGAATGTGAAATTATTGCAATATAAAAGTATTTTTAAAAACCTTAATGTTAGGTTGGATTAATCGCGATTAATCACGATTAATTTCAGAAAAAAATTGAGATTAAATAGTTAACGTTTTTAATCGATTGACAGCACTATTAAAAATGTACCGTCTTTGTTGTTTCAACATTAATTTGAAGTTTGAATGTGAAATTATTGCAATATAAAAGTATTTTTAAAAACCTTAATGTTAGGTTGGATTAAACGCGATTAATCACGATTAATTTAAGAAAAAAATTAAGATTAAATAGTTTAGATAGATTTTTAATTAATTGACAGCACTTTTAAAAAATATACTGTGTTTGTTATTTCTTCATTAATTTGAAGATTGAATATGAAATTATTGCAATATAAAAGTATATTTAAAATCATTAATGTTAGGTGGGATTAATCGCGATTAATTTCAGAAAAAATGTGATTAAGTAGTTCTTTTTTTAATTGATGGACAGCACTGTTATAAATATGCTGTATTTATGTTGTTTCAACATTAATTTGAAGATTAAATGTGAAATTATTGCAATATAAAAGTAGATTTGAAATCATTAATGTTAGGTGGGATTAATCACGATTAATTGCAATTAAATTCAGAAAAAATGTGATTTAATTAGTACATTTTTTAACTGATTGACAGCACTATTAAAAATATACTGTCTTTGTTGTTTTAACATTAATTTGAAGATTGAATGAAATTTTTGCAATATCAAAGTATATTTAAAATCATTAATGTTAGGTGGGATTAATCGCAATTAATCGCAATTAATCTTAGAAAAAAAGTGTGAATAATAATTTTTTTTATTGATTGACAGCTCTTAAAAATCCTGTTTTTTATGTTGTTTCTACATTAATTTGGCGATTAAATGTGAAATTATTGCAATATAAAAGTATATTTAAAAATGGGATTAATCGCGATTAATCACGATTAATTTCAGAAAAAAATTGAGATTAAATATTTGTTTTTAATCGATTGACAGCACTATTAAAAATGTACCGTCTTTGTTGTTTCTACATTAATTTGAAGTTTGAATGTGAAATTATTGCAATATAAAAATATATTTAAAAACCTTAATGTTAGGTTGGATTAATCACAATCAGTCGGAAATTAATTTCAGAAAAAATGTGATTAATTAGTCATTTTTTAATCGATTGACAGCACTAGAATATACTGTCGTTATGTTGTTAATGTTTATACATTAATTTGACCATTGAATGTGAAATGATTGCAATGTAAAAGTATATATAAAGACCTTAATGTTAGGTGTTATTAATCATAATTAACCGTGATTAATTTCAGAAAAAAATGTGTGATTAATTGATTAATTATTTTAATTGATTGACAGCACTATTAAAAATATAGTTTTATGTTGCTTCTTTATTCATTTGAAGCTTGAATGTCAAATTATTTCGATATAAAAGTATATTTAAAAACCTTAATATTAAGTGTTATTAATCACGATTAGTCGCAATTAATTTCCGAAAAAAATGTGCGTTTAAGTTTTTGAATTAATTGACAGCACTAATAAAAATGTACTGTCTTTATGTTGTTTCTACATTAAGTTGAAGGTTTATTGTGAAATTCTTGCAATTTAAAAGTAGATTTAAAATCCTCAATGTTAGTTTGGATTAACTGCAAATAATTTTAGAAAAAATGTGCAATTAATTAGTTAATGTTTTAATTGATAAGCAGCACTGTCTTTATGTTGCCTTTACATGAATTTGAATTGCAGTTTAAAAATATATTTAAAAACCTTAATGTTAGGTTGGATTAATCACGATTAATTTCAGAAAAATGTTTTTTTTTTTATTTGATTAACACCACTAGTTTTAACCTAGCAGTTTGTTAAAAGTCAGTGCAAAATGGCTAAGAGAAGTGATTCAGTCACATCTGCGACAGGAAGCAGTATCGCACTCAACTATGCCTTGATCTTTGTTATCTGATGAACAAAAAAGCCATCTGCCCTTATAGCACCAAGATGATTTCAGTCGTCTCTGAGAACCTGCGGCCCAGTCTGTTTTATTTTATTTATTTATTTAAATTTTATTTTATTTTATTATTTTATTTATTTATTTATTTTTTTAATTTAATTTAATTTAATTTAATTTAATTTTAATTATTTTGGGGAAATTAAAAGATATGTAGATTTTTAGATTATCCTTTTTTTTTATCAAGTCATTAAAAAATGTCTTTAAGTACATAACGATCTACTTATTTGATTATCAGTCAATTTTCATCATTACATCAGTGCTATTTTTGTATTACTGAGATGCTATTATAGGTTTTATTAATATATTGAAATATGTTTATATTTACTAATTTCAGTTTCATTTTAGTTTTAGTAGTCGTGTGTTTTTGTCATTTTAATTACAGTATATGTACTGAATGTATATATATATTTTTTCTATTAATTTAAAATTAATTTTTATTTTAGCATTAGTTATTTTACATCAAGTTAAGATAAATTAGATGTTTTTTTAAATATATTTTATGTCAGGTATAGTTTTATTTTAATTCTGCCATATGTGACTGACTATTGTCCTCTTCTCTATACCATTATAAGAAATTGCGTCTTTTGTTTTTCCACCCTCAACATCTGGTCATTAGCGCTTTCCGTTGTCGTAAGAGTGAATTGAATTTTAATGACCAATGAGACGCTTTAATTATGGCGTGTTTACATATCTGCTTCAGTGACCACGCCCCTCTTTCTCTATATTGTTTGTTTGTCTAAAAGATTTCCACCGTTGATATGCTTGATTATACAGGCACATTTACACACACAGTCCAGATGATCACCAGAACACACACACACACACACAAAGTATAATTCTGTTCACTTTCTATCTGAAGTCAGTCGTGCCACTTCCGAGCTTCCGTATCCCTGGTTTGTTTTAGTGAAATTATCATGACTTCCTTTTTTGTTCTCACTTGAGTTGCTCTTATCCCAGAATCAGAGGAGCAGCGGGGGCACAAACAGGGGAATTCCGTCTTGGATACAGACGTTCTGCTCCTGGGTTTTCCATTACATTTTTCCAAAGATTTCCCTTGTACCTGATGCGCTGTTGCTTCTCTCTGTTTTCACCTCTTGCTTTGATTAACAGTGTGGATTTCAGCTGCGTGCCTGTTTTCCATTCTGGTTGTTGACGCAGCCCCTTTTTAATGTGGTATGCAGGAAAAAGAGACAAATAAATGATACAAATCTCTTCCGCAAACATTAATAACCAGACTTACATCCCTCGATTGTTTCCCTTTTCACTATTTCATAGTTTGGGAGGGGAAAAACACCTTTTATTGGCCCTCTCTGATTACATAAAAGCTGGTCTATTTGTACAACTGTATTTAAGCAATGTTGCTTTCATATTTTACAAAGTATTAATATTTATTAATTCCGAATTCACATACTTCACTCAAAAAAACTTTAAGGGAGATTATTTATTTATTTATTCGTTGTTAATTGTTTTTAATTTATTTATTTTTCATTTATTTTGATATGTTTTATATATAAAACACACACAGACACACACACATATAAATATATATAATATAAAGGTATGATAAAGGTTTAATAATAGTTAGGTACCAGTACAATCAGTTTGTTTGTTTATATGAAGATTTAATAATAGTTATATATGCAATTGTTTTATTTAATTATTTGTATTTATTTTGAGATATTTTATATGTAAAGGGTTAATAATAGTTATATACCAATTCCAACATTATTTATTTATTTGTCTATTTATTTATTGATATATAAAAGTATAATAATAGTTATTTACCTGTAAAACTGTTTTAATTATTATGTGTATTTATTTTGAGATATATAAAGGTTTAATAACAGTTATATACCCATAAAATTATTTATTTATTTGTTTACTTATTTATATAAAGATTTAATAATTGTTATATACCTATACAATTGTTTTAATTATTTATGTATTTATTTTGAAATATATAAAGGTTTAATAATAGTTATATGCAATACAACCATTTATTTGTTTATTTATAGTTATTTATTTATTTATGTAAATGTTTAATAATAGTTATATACCTATGCAATGGTTTAATTATTTATTATGTATATTTATTTTGAGATATATAAAGGTTTAATAATAGTTATATACAAATAAAATTTTTATGCATTTATTTATTTATTTATTTATTTTAATACATTTATATATAAAGGTTTATTAATACCAATATTCCAATTCAAACATTATTTATTTGTCTTTTTATTTAATTATTTATATAAAGGTTTAATAGTAGTTATATACCAGTATATTTATCTTAATTTATTTTGAAATGTATAAAGGTTTAATGATAGTTATATACAAATAAAATATTTATTTTGATACATTTTATATATAACGGTTTGTAGTTATACTTTTATAAAATAGTCATATACCAATACAAACATTTATTTATTTATTTATAAAGCTATGTTATTTACTTATTTATGTATTTAGTTGTTTATATAAAGGTCTAATAATAGTTGTATACTTATAAAATTGTTTCAATTATTTGCTATGTATATTTATTTATATTTATTTTAATTATAAATATATATAGAGAGAGAGAGAGAATTTTGATATATATATATATATATATATATATATATATATATAAATAAATTTAAAAAATCTTTTAATGAATTATTTAATTTATTTAACAGATACGATACTATTGATTGATTTTATATTTAAAGGTTTAATAATATTTACATGCCAATACAATAGTTATTTGTACTTATTTTACATATTTATGTATTTTAATAATTTACAACTATTTATCAAGGCAATTGATTTTTTTAATTCGTTTATTTTTATTTTTCTGTATTTAGCATTTAAATTTTCAATAGTAGTTTATTTCAGCTATTGGTCATTGTGAGTCAGAATGCGCCTGTGAATCAGTCTTTCTGTGTGACATAATCATCTGTTCTTTTGTAGGTTTGCTTCTCTGAGCACCAAAAAAAAGATCTCGGATAAAGAGGAAGATTCACTTCAGCCTAATGCTTTCACCATCATTACTCACAGCCTCTCTCTTTCTCTCTATCTTACTTTCTCGACTCTGTCCTTTATGTCCTCTTCAGAAAAAAGAAAAAGGATGTGAAGAAAAGAAATGAAAGAAAAGTTGCCTCTCCGCTGTTTTTTCCACAAATACCTCTCAGGGAGGCCTCCAGGAAATGACCATGTAGAGGCATAAGCCATTTTTCCTCTGTCAAGAGCCGTGCAGCTGATGGGAACTATCTATAGATGACTTCAGAGCACGATACACGTCACATCGCCGCTGTCCTTCGGCACTCGTGGCCACAAGGCACGTATTGTCCGACGCGTCCCACGAACCATGATTCAGATTCTCAGGAAAGACATCCACATTTTTGCATTGTGATTAATTGAAATGCAATGCCACTATCACGCTGTTCAACGGGCTTGAAACCGCGCGGGCAGCTCATTAGTAAATTACAGGCTCCGGATCTGAGCGAGCGGGGTGGGAGTCTCCTCCCTATGGGTGTGCTTTTGCTCGCTCCAATTCAGTGAAATCCCATTTCCATTCCCTTAGCACGCTTGGTTGGATGGTTTAATACACCGCCCACCCTCAGTTTCCCCCTAAAGGAGCCTCACTCCGAGTGCCCCATCACTAACAGCCCTCTGATAACCACACTCACACACACACAGGGATACAATATTAGGGATCCTGAACTTCATTCCATGCCTTCCCACATCTTCCCTTTTTTGTCTTTTCTTCATTCTGTTTCCTTCCCCCTGGAGAGTTTGAGCTTTATTAATAGCCCTAGTGGCTGTTGGGTCCTACAGCTGCTGGAAGAGTCACCCAGATTAGAAAAGCTGGCATGAAATTACTGTGAAAAAACAGAGGTTTAAATCTTGTATCTTAGTTAGGCTAAGTTAAGTTAAGCTTAGTTAAGTTAAGTCTAAAAAACAGCGTTTGTGTAGATTGGCTACAACATCATTCAGTCAGCAACTGTAATTGAACAAAAGATGGTTTAAAGCATTTTAAAGTGTCTCAAGTTTAAACCTAGTCTAGAGGTAAGTCTAACGCTGGTTCTAAACAGTTAGTCTTAGCTTAAATTTACAGCGTTAAAGAGTTAGTTCAGCCAGAAATTAAACTTCTGTCATTAATTACTCACCCTCTTGTCGACCAAGCAGGTTTGTGTTTAACTCAAAACTGTTGCGAAATCTACATAGGAAAATCTTCCGAAAATTATACCAATCAAAAATTAAGTTTTGATATATTTACAGTAGGACATTCACAAAATATCTTCTTTACTTAATTTCCTAATTTTTTGGAATAAAACAAAAATCGATAATTTTGACCAATACAGCGTACTTTTGGCTATTGCTACAAATATACCCATGCTACTTAAGACATAGTAGGCAAAAAAAAAAAGTGAAAAGTCTGGGTGACTATTCATAAAAACTAAAAGGAAAAGATTACTTGGATGAATAACAACATGCAGTAAACGGTAAAACAGTTTGCACTACAAACCATTGTGCTCTTAATTAAGATAATACGTTAAAATAATATGGTAAAACACACCAATTACAATATCAAAAACCAGCTGTTTTGTACAGCTAAAAATAGCTGGACGTGGAAGAGACCCAAAGCCAGACCCATCAAATTTACAAATGGCCACGCCCACTCTTACGGGAAGAAAAAGGTGGATAGCATGGCTGTTGAAGAGTAATTATCTTAAGTGAAATTACAGAGTTGCAGAGAAACGAAAGTTATCATGAGACGGATATCATAACAAATGTCAGCAGACCGGGAGCGGTTCATTCATAAATTTTCCTTACTTTCCTTACTTTCACGCTGTGGAAATTCAAACGGAATAGGGGCGGAGCTATATACGATCTAGAACGTACTTTTATAACGGTCACGAAGTAATTTTCAAACCAAATATAGTACCTACCAGACAGTGTGCAGTTTCGGAGACAGGTAAGTCTTAAAAAACTGGTGGAGTAATTCTGTATCCACTCAAGGCGGACAAACAGTGCAATGTTTGAAGCATCGACGATTCAGTAATGATGTCGGGACAGATGAAGATGCCGTACATCTGGCCGTGGGCCTGCATCCAGTTGGAGTGTGGCTGATTAGATTTGGACATAATTGATTATGCAGTGATTTAATTTAAATTCGTAATCAGCTGAAATAACATTGTGACGGGCTGGTGCCCCGAGATTAGCGCTAATTAAACAAGAGAGACGGAAGTAAACAAACCGTTTATGACGAGCTCTAGAAACAAAACAAACGCGCATTTAAGGTTAGTATGAAAAAAACACGACTGAACTCAAGTTTAATGCGGAATGAGTCAGTTGCGTTTCTTTGTTCGCAAACATCCTATATTCTCCGCAGGAAACCCTCCCGCATGCCTCGTACACAACAACGACTTGTTCTCTTTATGTCAGACCTCCTCTGAGCAATGTAAATGAAACATTGATGGCTGTATAGATGATTTATGCGTCTTTCATACACAGCATATGTGTTTTGTGAGCGCTGACATTTTGCTTCAAGTTGAAGCGTCGATGATTGGATACACAAGCGCTTTGTGTCAAGCGCGTTCTTTCATATTATAATAAGCTTTCCACTCAAACAAATGTCAAAAATATGTAAATGATCTCGGTATTATCCGTTTAAAGTGCTGTATCACGGCCACTGGCGTCTAATTAATAAAACATACATTTATCAAAACAACCCCGGTGAATTATTAATGAACTTGACCGCTTGTTTGTTTGTTTTACCAACGTCTTCTAACGGCTAAAAACTGTTGTTAAATGGCTTTTCTCCTGTATAAATGTACTGAAACGTCTTTAATGTATAGCCTGCATTTAATAAATGAGTATTAGCCACGAGGCTTTGGTTTCATAAGCATATCATTACTGTGGTATCAGATTTATACGATGAGTCAGACAACAAAATGGCCGTTTGGATGAAAAATTATGTTCCTTATATATGACTGTTTGATGGGGCATCAGGTGGCAGATGGATGTTCCATAATTGAGCAATTTCAGAGAAATATGTGCACCTGATGGACACTTTTTAGTGGGCTCAGTTTTCCACTAGCAATGCCAAGGTCATGGGTTCGATTCCCATACTTGACGTGTATTTGAAGCTGTAATTACCATCTTAAACGTAGTGAAAATCTTCATGGTCAGTTTATGGGAAAGTTGCATATGGAATTTTTAGAAGCATGTAGTTAATCCAGTGTAAAGTTTACTTTTGGATATTCCCGGGATGTGAACCCTCGTCCACCTGGTATATGGCACTAGCCGCATGATTATATGATAAGACAGGGCCGGTCTTTTGTGTCGGGCTTGTGGTGCTGGATTTTACCAAAGGAACCGAGTGTAGGAAACCAGATTGGAAAATAAGAGGCAGTCCTTCAACAAGACGGTCATTACAGCTGTGAGTAATGCTTTAGTCATCTGCTTGCATCCTGGAACATGTATCCTTTAATGTGCAACACTCAAGAATTTAGTCTCATAGGGTTATAATGGAAACACTGTTGCGTTGTAGTGTACAAATGGACTTGAAGATGTAGATGCAGGCTTGGTTTGGCCTTCAGTGTAATATTGGATTAGGGTAAGAGGAGAGCGCTAGCTGTAGGAAGCACGTCTGTGACTAAAGGAAAGCTTTAGCGTCTCTGCAGGGAGGCTTAGGTCATTATCTGAGCAGTCAATCTGCAGGAGGAAATTAGACAATTGGTTGAGAACTGGGTGTTTGTGAGATTTAAAATAATGAGATTTCGGCTCTGTTGGCTTCCAGTGGTTAAAAGGCTGTTGATTAGAATGGCAGAAGTCATAGAATTTTTGTAATTTGTCAATGTGCATGTAATGTATTAAATGCAATTCTTATTTTTAATATATTTACAAACACACACACACACACAAACGTCAGTTTGACGTAAAAGTATTTGATGGTTGTATACAATGTGTCAGGAGCATTCACTCAGTATCATTATCTCATTTTTGACCAAGATGGCTTTTAGCTGGTTTTGCATCTGAACTCTTCATATTTTAATAGATATTATATGAGATATAATATATATATTATATTTGCCTTTAAATTTAATTCAATTATAGTATTGTATTCATCACATTTAAATTTATTTTTAAACAATATTATTGTTTTATTGAAAATTAATGTAGAAATGTATG